>QGMF01000201.1:0-50986 GCA_007821475.1 Lachnellula arida
CTTTTCTTTTCTTTTCTTTTCTCACCAAAAACTTTCTTGCACGCTATACCCTATACCCAGTGTCATATCAAGCCAAGCTGCGATCTCTTCATCCGCCCCTCCGTCATGTCTAACCAACACTTGCCCTCACCATCGCTCTCCACCTTTCCACCTCTCAGCCGTACAGTTACATATATACATCCTATCTCCCATCAAATCAGCAACCCCTAGTGAGTCAGCGAAAGATTCATTCGCGCAAGGAAGGGTATTGTTATTGTTAGGTAATTACACTGCATGGTCTTCGCTCGCTAGACGTGTCCGAGGCGCTGATTTTTTTTGCCTTGGTGCTGTTGAGTGCGGAGTGCGGAGTAAATTGTTATAATATCGAGTGAGAGGAGTGTAGTACGCTCCCACTCGAGCACGATATGGTCGCGAAAGCGGCGTGAAGTTATAATATGTTAGGCGGAGTGGGATATAAAGTCGATGGTGATGAGTGCGCTTTTTACGTCCCGTATAGCTATGAATGAATGAATGAATGACTGTTAGGGTTAAGGGCTAGTGGGGAGTAGATTTAAGTTAGGGAGCCAAAAATACATACACTTGACACGTAAATGTTGGCAGCAAAGCAATTTATATCACCGCTAATAGAGATATAGTATGAAAAGTAGAATGTAGTGTATTTGTATTTTGAATGCCCTCAATATCTGACGATGCGGGGCGTGAAGAATTCGAAGCATGTGAAGAAGTACACCCGCTAAAGAACATAGCACATGATATCTGATTTTCCCGGACCCAAGGCACACAAAAAGCAAAAACGTAGCTATAAACACAAAACTCCAAGACAAATGTTAACTTCGTCACGTTATTGATAATAACAATATTCCGCAAAACAGGCCGTGCAATCATCCGGTAACGTCTGGTTTGTCTTCATCATCACCGCACATCCAAGACAAGTCCCCCAACCTGCTTTCCCTCCTTGGGTCACAACCTGAACCCCATTAGCAATCATAGCAGCCTGTTCAGCCTCCGAGTACGAGAGTTGGTAAGTTGACACGTTGCTCGAAAAGGTGAAATCGGCGTTGGGGAGGTAGACAATGGTCATTTTGCTGGAATCGTTGCAGCCGAAGAAAGTGGCCTTTTTGTTCAAGCCTTCCGCGATGAACGTATCGACCGGTGGAATATACGGCATGCGTGTCAGGTTGTGGTTGAAAGACTGCACGTAGGTAGTCAAGATCTCGGATCCGTTTGGCCAGTTGTAGCTGGTGTCGGCTGAATTGTCATTGACGAGGAGAACATCGACTTTGCGGGCGGGCTGGAGATGGGGGAAAATGGGGTTGTTTTGCAACGCTACACCACCATCAACTAGGCTGAGGCTTTCTTGATCCGCAATGGCGTTTGCGGGATTTGGAACCTGGGTTGAAGACTGATATTTATAGAACGGATTCCTGTAGGTCGCGTACTGGTCAGATGTCGAGATTTCGTGAACTTTAACAAGGATCTGCTCCATGTCTGTGACAAGTTCGGAGGCTGGGTCTGAAAGCTCGATGCAGAGTTCGCTGGCGAAAACATCGCTAGAGGTTCCGGCAATGTAGCCAATATTGTCATAGTTGGTCGTACATGATGAAACTGGGCTCCCTCCTTCCATGGATGTACCGAGGTACTCTGTCGGAGTGAACGCGCTGACATCGCTGTCCCAGCTACCAAACTCGAAGGGAGAGAACTCATACGTCGTCGCGTTTGGACCTGGAACACATTCTCCAAGCCAGACCTTAGCTCCAAGAGCTGTAATGATTGGGTAAGGAACTGCATGGGAAGTGAAGTTGGAAAACCCGGTGATTGAAGATAAAGTTACTCCTGCGCCGCCATCCGCTTGTTCGTAGAGTTGATAACCTAGGAGGCGGTCATACACGTCAATTAGGGTGGTGTCAAATCCTGCGCTTTCCTTTAAAACTATCTGGTCGGCGATTGTAAGGTCGTCAATCAAAACATCCAAAGCTTGCGGATCCAGCAGACTATCCTGTATAGCCAGTCCCCAGAGGTTATCTGCTAGAGAGCTGATGGTAGGATAGTTGTTTCCAGCAAACGATGTCAACAGCCAAGCACCTCCAGAGAGTGCACTATGATAGGTTAGAGCTTGGAAGAGCCCGGTGGTGCTAGCATTGCTGTCTCGTGCATCAAGCCCTTGAATGACTCCCGCACCTGACAGCATAGCCCTTAACCCGCCGCCACTGCTGGACAATGCAATCTAACTTCAATCAGCGTTCTGTTCCGAGATGACTTGAATGCGATTTACGTACCGTTGGAAGCTCATCGGTACCAAAGTCGGAATTGGTTTCGGCCAACCATGATTTGAGTGCTTCGTCAGCTACTGCTTTCCTGGATACTCGATATGCCTCCTCATTGGTCGACAGACCACTGGCAGCTCTTACGAGTGACTCTGATGGGCAGTCTGCGTCAAGTGGGACGTAAGTCGGACTGTCGACCCGCGCTGTCGGTGCGGCTAAAACTGTAGACAACAACAGAGAGAGGATGCCTGTGGTGGCGAACATCATGATTGCCTGTAGAATTATTGAGCAGTTTGAGGGACAAGAACAGCACAGCTGAGAAAAGGTAGATAAATACGAATGTTAGCTAGAAAAGAGCGAATAGGCGTAGTTAATTGCCTAGGCGGCAAGAACGGCCCCAAAGAACATTTGCTGTACCTGCATAAATCCCAAGAACATCTGGAAGGTCTCAAGGAGTATATATACTGTACCGATTCAACCGGTGGCCAAGGCCACGCAGATTTGTGTGGTGGGGGGTGGTCATGTTAGCGCCCGGGAGTGAGCCTAATCAGACAAACTCTACCCGTAACAGTGGGTTTCTAGATCTAAGCCAGCCTCTGTTCAATTTTAATATAAATCATACTCCACTGCTCCTATCGCTCTCTCAGTGCATGAAGTTACTACCAAGTAGAAAGTATAGCGCCGAATTGTACCTTATCTACTGCATGTGCCCCTGCATATCCTGCCCAGGCAAAACCATATGCTCTGTAGTAAGAAGGTCAATAATTGGTAACAGTGAGATTAACGAGATCGATCGCCCACATTTACCGCGATACCGGATGGTTTTAAATTAAACCAAAACGGCTGGTTTTCTGTACCTATACAGAAGAACCCTCGCTATAAGCATATTTTTATGCTTATAGCGAATTTTGGCGAGAAACTGCGTGCACGTTCCCTATAGGAATCTGTGTGGTATCCGAGCACCTAGAAATCCTAAGCATATTTTGTATTAGGTTTTCCCGGTCCCGATCGTACAGTATGCTTATATCGAGGTTACTCTGTAACATACCGGTATTTACAATGGGATATCCAGACCTTTGAACTGCCAGGTGGGTTGATGAGCCGAGGCATTATCAATGTACAGTCATGGAGGGGTATAACTTGGAAGAACGCGCGGTTAATAATAGGGGGCGGCGGTGCAGAAATTCCTTGTTTTGTCGTTAATGCTAAGTTCTAAAACATGTGCTGTTCCTAAAAAGGACCTGCTCCGGTAGATCTCGGCGAAAAGGTCTGCGCTTACTCCGGCCTCCGGAGTCCGGCGTAGATAGAGAAAGATAGTCACCTAATTCAATGATGAATTCGAGTGGGTGTAAACATTTTAGTAAGATTCTAGACCGGAGAATAGAACTCTCAGCTTGTATGCTTTACCTAGGTATTTCAAGCGACAGGAGAAGAACTGTAGGGGTTCATGATTTGGGTCTGCCAGCCTTGGCTCTCACGCAACAAGCAGCCTACTCTTGTGGATATTCTGCCATCTAAAGATTGTATAATTTTGGTATTCGTTAAAGTGTCATCGCGTGGGATATTTCTGTCTTTTTGCGGTTGCATTATAATTTTAAAGAGTACTCAATATATGTGTATAACATGACGTTTTAGCAAGACCGAGGTCAAGTTGACGATTCATATGTCTATAACATTGCTCACTTGTGGACTCTATCTTATTAAGCCATTACTCCTAGATTGTTTCCAACAGTTCTTTTATCTCTGATCTTGTATGCCTAGGTACTGCTTTACTTGAGCAGAACTTTAGGGTCATAGGTCCGTCCTATACACCTTGGGCCTCCACCTTAACCAACCACGAGTTTTACAAATACATGTAGGAAGAAGACCACATCCGAGTTTATTTTAGCGTTCAAAAAAAGCACGATGGTAATGTTTGATTGAGAGAACAAGACAAAAGAATGAACCACTTCTAGGTGGAAACGCCAGATGTGGCTTCTCGGTTTCCTCTGTGGTCTCATCAAGACATCGACTTTTTCATTGTTGCCAATGGACATAGTCTAAGAAAAAGACACAGCAAAAAGTCAACTCGCATGAGTTTATTCCAGCAAACTTGTATGGAAGGTGTGAATGGAGGCTGTTTAGAAAAAACAGGAAGTAACCTTGCCCTTGATGACAACCGAACTTCGCTTTCGCCACAGCATGAATCTATGGCCTCCAAACGAAGGGAGATATATTCTTGGGCTCTTATAGAAAGTCGAAAGAATTGTGCTCCATTCGCACAAGCTATTGTACTTAATAAGCTGTTTGCAGGGAACTACGGAGTATGCATGCATGCAATGCGGCGGGGCAGGACATAAGATTGGAATCCGGGGAAAACGTGTTTCCCACGTGTGGAACGAGATTAAAACAATTTCGATTGAAAGAGCAAGAGGGAACGGAACTACACACGGACCTGGATTTCTCTACTTAATAATAGATTGTTGAGTAATTGAGGGCAGGATCAAGAAGTCCGGGGTAGTGGCGGCCGCTGATTATGACGTTGGATGCAGGTAGCAATTGGCTGAATCAGGAAAGAGCATGTAACAAGTACCTACCTACGGGAAGCAAAATAGATAGAATGCTACATGCCATCTTTTGTATCTCCTAATGTAATCCCCCTATCCGTTTGGTCTCTTCAACACATGACGCGAACATCCAGCTAGCTTTGAAACATTCAATTCCTCTTGGTTTTCTTTAAGACCATCTCGTCATCGGCGCTTTAGCTGTACTGGCTGACGCCCCAGCGCCATCGCGCAACGAGGGCGGGATCCAAGATCAAGGCCTCTACGACGTTGTCTGTGCCGTTCACGTCACTTCACGGAGCTTTGATCTGCTTACTTGCTTCTCTTTTCTTCTACTCCATGGATTGTAATCTCTGCGCATCGTCTCAATCGAAGTTGTCCCTTCTCCGATACAGTAGCTACCTCACCTGCTACTCCTGCAATCGCCGGCATGTCTGAATCACCCTCAAGATCGCGATCGAGTGGCCTGACGAAGGTCCTCTCCAGGGCGCATCAACGGCACCAGAAGAATGGCGATTCAGCTTCGAGTTCCATTAAAAGTGCAGAGAGCGACGGCAAAAAGGGATTTCGAAAATCGCTGGACAGCGCTGTTGAGAAATTCAAGGGGCTCAATGGATCCGACGACGAGCAAGAGCCCACGGGCATCAAGAAACTCGTACCAACAATTGGAACCAACCGACGGCGCAGGAAGCAGGAGAGGGAAGACGAGCTGAGGGCCAGCGAGGAGGCAGAGAGAGGAAGGAGTGTTGCTGAACGAGGGACCTTGGAGAACGCGTACGCGGTCGAGCGCCGCAATGCTAGTGTAGCAACCCGCTCAGGCGATGGGAGCAGCTTAATTACCTATGATTCGGATCCTGAATCGTGAGTCTCCTATTTCTCATGTTTGTTCGTGTCATTGTTCTACATTTTATTACTGTACGGAGTATTTGTTCGAGGCAGCGCTGCATCGAATTCAGAGCCGCATGCAGAAGCGAAGATCTGCTCCATCAACCCCCAGCCATTTCATCCAAACAAAACCAAATAATCAAACATCCCCAGCGACTCGTAACTCGCCCCAATTTATCAAGGTTTATGCTGGCATTCATTCCACACGTCTCATTTGTCTATTCTTGCAACCAACCCGTCAGCCCAGCCGCTTTTGCTCCTGACTTGGATCATCCCTTGCCAAGCCGCTCGTTTCTAATTCGATCGCATCTCTCAGACCTCTCCAAACAGCACCTCCATTGTCAACACACCCCTCCCACACCGGGTACCTTACTACCTCGTCTCCGATCGTGCAAGCGTCGATAGTACCTACGATCGTTCACCCCCAACCCGAAGACCATCAATTGGACGGTGCTACCCGACCCTCGACCTCCCCTCCCCAAACCGACGCCCTGGCTGCCTCAACCTCAACCGAATCTCTTGCGACAACCAGCCTTCAAGCTCCCACCGACGGATCACACAAGCGCTCTCCCTCTCCTGTTGGCAGATTAAAGGAGGCCTTCAAACCGCGGCGTGGGGCGAGCCCTAGCATAAGCCCAGAGCGCAAGGCCGGAGGCGGGGCTGGGACACTTCCAAAAGACAACGATTCCGCGGGGAACAGCAGGCGTGGAAGCGTTGTTTCGAGGATCTTTGAAAAACAAACCTCGCAAACCGGTTCCGACAGCTCCTCCTCAGAACGACCCAGGACTGCAAAAATCCACCCAATAGATACGAATACAACCCCTTTAACACCCCCACAAGGCGACACAGCCGCTCCTGTAATCGTAAATACTCCTCCAACACCTACAGACTCGAGCTCCCCTCGTTTTACTACGACTCCTCAGGAACGAGGGCATTCTCACTCTCAGTCTGATTCTAGCCCTGTGAATCCCAATGTGGTGACGTCTCCTTCGGGTAACATGATATCGCACCGACGGGTGAGATCAGGATCAGCAACTCTCGGACCTAGCAAATTATCAAATATAACATCTGCACCACTGACACCCACCCCCGAAAACGGCTCCACAACTCCCTCGGGACAAGGAGGCTTCTTCTCCAGCGTATTTTCTGCTGCTCAAAACGCCGCAAATCAATTAAGTAACAGTATAGCTAATACAAACGCGGCTCCTACCGGGAACAGATCCAGAAGCGGCACACAGGAGTTGAAGGATATAGCAGAAAGTCCAGAAGTGGAAACGCTGGCGGACAAGACGGATTCCCATAGTGAGGTGGAGGAAAAAGAATTGGCGGTGAAGACATTGGGGATGGGGGACCTCAGCCTAAGCCACTTGGGAATTTCCGAGGCCGCCAGTGGAACGAACACGCCAGTTGCTTCAAAGTTTCCCGAGGAGCAGAAGGGTGGCTCCGATCTACCAAATGATGATTCCTTGACAAACAGATCCTACACCACGGCTACGGCTTCCGGGGAAGGGTATGAAATCACGCCTTCTACAACTATTGTGGAAGACATCCAACCTTTCCTTGGCCCTCGATCGGTATATGAGTCATCTTTGCCTGGAGAACAAACGCCGCCGAATGGCAGTGTTTTTGAAGGAAACGCTGGCATCAAGCGTAGTGGCAGTATTCGAAGCGCGATAGGCCATCGTAGGAAGAGGGGAAGCACCGCAACATCTGGGGGGGCTATCGGTGCTGCTATTGTGGCGGCTCATGGTTCTATGGCTGACCCAAAAGCTGGAAACCCAAAGATTACTGGCTTTGCTGTTGCAAGCAAGAAACGAAATCGCGATTTTCATCAACTCTTCCGGAGTGTACCGGATGATGACTACTTGATCGAAGACTACAGCTGTGCCTTGCAACGAGAAATCCTTGCCCACGGGCGATTGTACGTTTCCGAAGGCCATTTGTGTTTTAGTAGCAACATTTTCGGTTGGGTCACAACTTTGGTTATGAGCTTTGACGAGATTGTTTCTGTTGAAAAACGAAGCACGGCATTGCTGTTCAAGAATGGGCTTATGATTTCTACTCTACACGCAAAGAATGTTTTTGCGAGTTTTACTAGTCGAGACTCGACTTATGATCTCATTGTTGGTATATGGAAGCTTGGACACCCGAGTTTGCGGAGCTCATTGAACGGCGTAACACTCGACGAAACGGGAGGTGGAGATAAGACTGAGAAAGCTGACGGTAGTGTTGCTCCTCCCGACAGCCAAAGCGGTTCGGAATCCGACAGCGAGGCTGAGGAAGGCGACGAGATGTACGACGAAGATGACGAGGATGAAGATGGAATGAGCTTTACTCAAGCCGAAGGGAGTGTGGCGGGTAGTGACATGGTCGAAAAAGTTGTCAGCCGAAAAGCTTCAGCAGCAGTCGTCACGAATGGTGTTCCGACTGAGAGCAAAGAAGAGAAACCAACTCTCCCATCTATTGACTTTCCTGGTCCGGCTGCGCATTCTCCTACGACTTGCTCGGATGGAGAAACCCACTATGCTAAAGTACTTGCAGACGAGATCATTCCTGCGCCACTTGGCAAGATCTATAGTCTTATGTTTGGCCCTGCATCCGTAATATGGATGAGGCATTGGCTCACCGTCGAACAAAAGTGCATGGAATTGACAATGGAGGGCACTTCGGCAGCGCCTTTAACCTCGGAGAACAAAGTGCGAAATTACTCATACATCAAGCCGCTCGGTGGAGCGATTGGCCCAAAACAGACCAAATGTATATGCACAGAGACTCTTGACTCTTTGGATCTCGAGAAGGCAATTTCAGTCACTATCTCGACTCAAACACCTGATGTGCCTAGTGGTAATGTATTCAGTGTCAAGACCAGGTATTGTCTTTCTTGGGGCGAAGGCAATAGCACGAGGCTGCAGGTGAACAACGCGATCGAGTGGACTGGCAAGAGTTGGCTGAAAGGTTTGTTATCCTTTTCACTCTAGAACATCGCAGATTAACCTCCAACAGGTCCAATTGAAAAGGGTGCCAATGATGGACAGGTACAGTATACCAAAGATATAATCGCCGCTCTCAAAACAGCCGTATCATCGCGCCGCGGCACCGTTGCCCTAACAGGCAAAGGCAAGAAGAAAGGCCGCAAGGGCCGCGAGTCAAAGAGCCTCGCTAAGACCTTGGATGGTGTTAGCGATAAGAAGCCAGTCAAAGATGACTGGGGATTCTTCGAACCTCTCCATGGCATTCTCGGCCCCATTATTGATATCATTGGCCCACTGCTCACCGGCAACATCCTATACGGCATTTTTGTCGGCTTGCTTGTAGCCTCCTGGTTCCGGTTTGGCTTGGGCCGAAATAGTGGAGATGCTAGCATGAGTTTCCTTGGCACTCCTCAACGAGTCGCTGCGTACGAGGAGATGTGGCGGAGGGAAGAGAGTGAGTTGTGGGCTTGGCTTGAAGATAGAGTGGGTATGGAGAGAGTTAGGGAGGTGGGAAAGATGCCTGTTGAGGCCAAGACGGTGGAGGACAGGTTGAAGGATGAGAAGATGGAGGAGAGAGAGATGGATGCTGCTATAAGGATTACGGAGGATAGGTTGAGGGTGTTGAAGAATACTGTTGAGAAGAAGAAAGGGGCGGCTCTAGGTGAGGGCACAAAGGCTCTTGTTGGTGAGGGTATAAACGACGAAGTTTGATGGATTCATGATGCTTTGGTTTAGGGTTAGCGAGAATGTTTAATAGGCGTCTGGTAGACGGCCTTCATAGGACCGTAGGCAGTTCTTCCCTTAGCACTCGAGCAGAATACCACCTTCTTGTTCCTTTCTCGAGTCCCAGTATCGCATCCTGCTTCTCTTCCCTGTCTCTTTCTCCCATCATCGCTCCAACCTCTACTCCTACTGCTGCACTGCAGAGACCGGCTTACTTCGTACTTGTTTTTCTCTCATTTCCGCTCTGCGCGTACTGTACTGTACACGGCTTCATGGCGAGCAAGAAATTTCGCACGCCACTCGCCAGCTTTTTTGCAAATATTTTTACCTGGGGTGGGTTCCAGCCTTTGCAAACATTTCATGACCGACAATTAACCATGTATCGGTATAGGGAGTGAGTTGGCTGGAGTACTTGGTCTCTTTCTTCTTCTGTGCTAGCTGTACCTTTGTGGTAGTCGTTTCGAGGTGGAGCTGGGTGTGCTGAGCTTACTGTAGTAGTAGTGGTGGTGGTGTTTTACGCCGGGGGAGAGAGGCGGAAGGGCTCCTCCAAGCCTCCCAGGGGGCATTGGGGCGTGACTAACTAGGTAATTTACAAGTGTATACACCAAACCCAGAAGCCAAAATTCAGCCATATAGGCGCCGGGCAAGTGCCCTTCCAGCCAATATTCTCCCTCCGGCTGAGCTTACTGTATGCGTGCGGCGTATCCGTATCCGACATGCCAGCTCGCGTCAAGTGAGAATTGTGAACTCCTATTACTAGTATATCACGGCCTTTTCTATTCAAAACCGCCAGGTCCAGACGTGAAAGCGCAATTATCAGTAATTACAATTCCTTGAAACTCATATATATAGGGGTAATGTTCGCGTAGAGTGTTTTCATAGAGAAGGCCGCAATACATTGCAGATTAGTATAGTCGGGGCAAAAGCTTAGCATCTTCACTTGAGGCCCAATTCGCACAATTTCTATAGGGCCACCAAAAAAGGCTTCGAAGATTAAGTAAATTTACGGAGGTGTTACCTCGAAAGTTTGTCGCTAGAGATGATTTTAACATGCTTGTCGTTCTTGTGGCAAATAAGATTATGCCGTATTGTTACCTCTTACCTCCTTAAATTGAAGCTTTTCGGCTGAACCTAGCCAATGTGGAAGGATTCTTATATCCTAGCATTTCAATGATCCCCGGGATTTGACGTATATCCACAACTTTAATGCTCCTTCTGCTATTTCTGGCAGCGCGAATATGGGGCGTTCGTTTTTGCACCCTCGGTTAGGTGAAGCGTTCGAAATCCGTGGCTTCTTTCCCTAATACGTTAGCTTCTTTGCCTAGCATTTTAAAACAAGCCATAGGACCGTGTTTTAAGTCCTTCTTTGAATCCTTTGAATGACAAGGACCATCCATTACCTAGGCATGAAACATTCACAACATGTTGACGATGCTTTTTCCATTAAAACCTTGGATGCATAATTTCTCCCTCCCAGCAAACAATACAGCCCTGACTTAGAACTACAGAAACTCATATCTTCGAGTCGTGCGGTCCGTCTTGGAATCAAGGTCAAATATACGATGTGTGGATCTAGCTGATAATGACGGGAGCTCCGTTGAGGCTAATCGAACGCCACATCCTTCTTTCACCACGCTGTGAAAGTCTGGGGAGCCAAGACTCAGGGCCGACAGCTCGGCACTCACTTAGATGAGCTCTATGAAGCATCTAGCTAGCGCTCACATACGGAGGTAGGGGCGCACGACAGGACCCGTAAAAGGATCCTGAGAATTTCCAAATGTTATTTCAGGATGCCGACGCCTTTGAAGGTCCACTCATTAGTGACTATTCCTTAGTTCTGCATATATAACATATTTGCATCTCCCAGTAACTCTCTGGAAGTCTCAGCAGATCGCATCATTTGCAGAATAATCAAAATGTCGGCTTCAAAGCTCACCACGCTCTTGCTTCTCACTAATGCCCTCATCGGTACGGCTATTGCAGCATCCAGCTCAGGTTGCACGGCCAACAAAGCTCTCCCTAATGGTCAAACTCCAGGAGGAGACACTGTGAAAGTGGCATTCACGCAAAGCGATGGAACGGCTCGAGACTACCTGATCCACATTCCTTCCACATACGTCTCGACCACTCCTGCCGAGTTGATCTTTTCGTTCCATGGCCATACGGTTGATGCATCAAACCAGGAGAGTATCAGCCAGTTTTCAAACCCAAAGTTTAACCCCAACGGTATTGCGGTGTATCCACAAGGAAAGGGTGTAAACTTCCCCCTCATATTCTCAACTTACGGAAGTCTGACAACGAAAATAGGACTCGTGGCAAGGCGCACCCTATGCGGACGAAGGTGTCAATGACATCGAATTCGTGAAAGACATGATCAGCAACCTCACGGAAACCTACTGCATCGATACCTCCAAGATCTATGCATCCGGAATGTCCAACGGAGGTGGTTTCACTGCGACTCTCGCCTGCGACTCATCAGTAAACACCCTAATCGCCGCCTTCGCGCCCGTGTCCGGCGCATATTACATCGATTCGAGCACCTGTGAGCCTACGGCCATCAAGGTTCCCTGCGACAAAGGCGATCGCATTGTACCAGTCATCGAGTTCCACGGCGACGCTGACACAACGATCCCTTACGGGGGGGAAAAGAAGAATGGAGATTGTCTGCCTGAGGTGTCGCATTGGGTGCGATCTTGGAGCTGGCGTGATGGTCTTGGGTTGGAAAATAAGACTACTTATGATATGTATAGTGGCAAGGTGACGAGGTCACAGTTTCCTCAGAATTCTAGTGATCCAAGTTTTGGGAAGGTGCAGCATTACAAGACGGCTGGGTTGGCCCATACCTGGCCGAGCAAGAGCTCGACGAGTTATGATGCTACGCCTATTATCATGGAATTCTTCGGCAATTACACCTTGTAAAATGTAAGCAAACCTACTGACTGGGAACGACTTCTGTGGAAAGGAAGAGAGCTCGTGCTGACATATTTCTGGTTGCAGTGACTCTGGTTGAACTTGACGATTTAAGTGTAAATATTTGAGATAGCTTCTTGCACAATTATACATGTTATGCTGTAATTATAGACTACATAAAAGACAATAGACCAAAGCATTGCTACTTAGCATCGACTGCCTGAGTAGGTGGTCAAGATGAATATCACATGTTTTGCACCCAGTGCATACTTGAAGTGAAGTCCGATAAGCCTCAAGTCAAATTAAGGTTTCGAAATGGGTATATGCAGTCATGCTGATATAAGCCGTGCTCTTCTGTTGTTTCGTAAAAGCTTCTCGGCAAAAGCTTGTCATCAATATGGGAGGTTTACGCGCGTGCGGGGAAATAATCGATCAACGACTTTGTAAAAACACTTCATTCAAACCTGTCTCGTGCTGGACACAAAGAACGGCTCCAGTTCTAAATGCTACAAGCCAAGTGAGCGGCTTACTGTGAATGCCTCCAGGTTGACTGCCGATTTTTCTGTCTAGGACTAGCCTGCCCCACTTCAGTGGTTCTCACAAAGGTCGAAATTTAAATTGTGCTGTCAAGGTAGTTTCTTGCTTCTCAGCGGGCCGCAAAAGAGGGTGTGAGAGCAGAGAGCATGCAGGTTGAGGATGATCAGTACTTGGCAGACAACGCGAAATTACACGAAGAAAACACTCATCTGATGCTCTGCGATATCTCGGTGGTGCTCAATTGGTTTCTACTGGAAACACTTGTTATAGTGTGTCAGCACAACATTTAGATAAGGGGTTTAAGGTAGGGGTAGCGGGGCGGGGTAAGTGATATAGTTTCTACTAATATGCGCTAGTCCTGCTGTGCTGTATAGCGGTGTTTTCACTTGATGTTTTATCCTAGTTAGGGAATAAGCAGCAAATTTGCGGTACAAGTTTTGTTTGGAATGCTATGTGAGTTTTCTCGTTACTGGGAGAAAAGCAGATATCTCTGTTCAAATGGAGCACTGCTAGCTGCTAGAAGAAGGGTGGCATGTTCTGTTTCTGTAAATCACTTTTGCTGTCAACTTCAAACAGATCATCGGTCTCTCTGAAGACAATTGATCAATCTTCTATCCCACTTTAATCACTTTAATCCGCGAAAGTTACATTGTTTGCCACCTTTAGATTCCGTCAAAGTTGATAGGAGCAAGTTGCCCCGCACACTTACTTGCAGGTTTCAAGATACTAAATGCGTTCCCATCTCACATGCTATTGTAACCCAACAATAGCCTAATAATCTATTGCGCGAAATACTATTGGCTGGTTGCAATCACTCAGATCTCACACGGATGCCGATTATGGGGTTTCTCCATGGAAGTGTCAGCGGCACATGAACCTCCCCGGTCTTACAACACCACCTCAGATATTCAAACCCATATTAGGGGTCCTGTCGGCAGTTATATTTAAGGATAACTACTCCCGTGTAGAATAACCGTAGCCACTGAAGATCCAGATGTTCGTCACATCAAGTAATGATCTCCAATGGTGTAACAGTATGTTATTGGTCTGCATGTATTCCTCTACTTTATCCGGAAGAATGGAATACCACGAGACACCTTTAAGGTGACTACAGAAGTAAGCACTTGGGTATTCGAAAATGTTATATTTTGGTCAAAGTCATACTCTATACACTTCTGACATAAAAGCTTCTTTTCCCCCCGTGTTGGTTGCTGTGTATATTCCGCAATGGCGATTTTCAAACACTTAAGCGTGGACTTATCGTCCAAAACCGTCCTTGCGAGTGCACTGTTTGCTTTATGCGTCTTATACCCCATCGGAGTTGCAATTCATCGTCTTTATTTCAGTCGATATGCAAAGTTTCCAGGTCCAAAACTTGCTGCGTTGACGTATGGTTACATGGTTTACTATGATGTTATTGCAGCAGAAGGGCAGTATATGTATAAAATCAGGGACTTGCATGAGGAATATAGTAAGCGATACCGCCCCCCTTTGCAATTGTTTTAAGTGCGAGATCGAGTATTTACTGTATGGATTTAGATAGTCCAATTATCCGTATTTCTCCTCATGAACTCCACGTCATCGATCCAGACTTCTACGATGTTCTTTTCGCAGGAGCTCACACCAAACGAGACAAGCCACCAACTTGGTCACAAGCATTGTCCAATATCGATTCCATGCATGGCACAATCTCACATGAGCAACACCGTGTTCGCCGTGGTGCTCTAAGCGCCTTCTTCTCCCCGGGCGCTCTCCGCAAACTCGAACCTTTAATTCAAGAGTGTATTTCTCGGCTAATTGCAGTCTTCCGTCAGTACCAGAAAACTGGCGAGACGATCGAGATGAAACCAGCCTTTGGCGCTATGACAAGCGATATTATTGCAGAGTATTGTTTCGGCAACACCGAAAACTACATCGAGGCACCTGGGTTTAATGCGCATGTCATAGAGAGTGTTGAAGCATTGACTGATAGAGTCCATATCACTGTCCAAGCCCAATGGCTTCCCAAGTTCCTCGATCGCTTACCAGAAAGACTGGTTGCGAGTGTTTTGGGGTCCGGGATGACGAAGCTGAATGAAATGAAACATGTAAGTCCAAAATGATACAAGTTCATGTGGCCCATACTTACTTTGACGAACCCAGCATTGTATCAAGAAGATCCAAGAGACGATCAGTTCTCGAAGTGATTTTAGAGACGTTAAACATCGAACAATCTTTCATGATCTGCTTGATAATCCCAACCTACCTGAAGCAGACAAAAGCGTGGACAGGTTGTGGCAGGAGGCTCAATTGCTACTAGGAGCTGGAACTGTTACCACCGCGACATCAATCTCATCTGCTATTGTTTACCTGTTGCTCGATCCGAAGCGGATGGGAGTGCTGTTGGATGAGCTAGAAAATGCAATGCCAGATGTCACCAAGCCAAAAGGCGAGTCTGAACTAGCACAATTGCCGTATCTGGTAAGAAAAAAACCCCTTATACCTTCAGTAATTGTATCTCGAGCACTGACAACTTCTAGAATGCTGTGGTTCATGAGGTTCTCCGGCTGGTGTCTGGAGTCTCATACCGTCTTGCTCGATCAGCGCCACACGAGTCGCTCCAGTTAGGAGAATGGACCATCCCACCCAACGTTCGTCCCGTTTTCCATAGTTCACATCATACTTTGAATCCTCCTAACAATTTGACAGACAGCAGTCAGCATGCACGGACCCCTGATCCACCACTCCCCAAAGATCTACCCAGAGCCTTGGTCCTTCATCCCCGAGCGCTGGCTCCCCACTCCCACACCACCTGGTCTTCCCGAACGGCCTGCGCACATCCCACCTGGAAACCACAAGCACCTTGTCCCGCTCTCGAAAGGCACTCGACAATGCCTCGGGCAGCCGCTCGCTTACGCGGAAGTGCACATGACTCTAGCCTACGTTCTACGAACCTTTGCGCGTGTGGAAAGAGATGAAAACGGGCAAGTGACTGCTGTGAAAGGTATAAGGCTGTATGAGACTGATCGAAGGGATACGGATTTAAGGCGTGAGCTGGGGCTACCTCAGCCCGAGAAGGGGAGGGGAACTATGAGAATGATAATTGAGTGATTTCGCTTCTTGGAAGCAGGGATATATTTCAAACGGATTGGAAAGTATTTGTCGACCGAAATCAGTAAGGCAATGTGCCTAGGTAGTTAGTTTTACACACTTACATTTATCAATCTCATTTTCAATGAATAGGTTCGAGTTCAGGGGGGTCGTGGTCGTTAAAGGCTTCAGGGGTAGAGTCGCTAAAACCCTAGCGTCCGAAACACTGGAATGCGGGAGGTCCATGGCGCTAATGCGCCCTAAAACATCTGGTAAGCGAGGATAAAGGGGGGCATTAACATTTGTTTTCTAACCAAACACCTGAATCGTATTTGACCCTCCCTTGCTAGAACTATTTAAGAAAGCACAATTTTTTGTCTGTACGGAGTAAAATCTTTGCATAAAACCCTTGTTTATTATTCCTGACTTAAACCCGACATTTTACCTTCGCTAACGCTAATATCAAGCCAAATTGGACGAAAGATCAACATATTAGTAATCACTTTCAAATTTGGAGGAGTTCTGACAAGAAGCCCCATATAATTATTAAAGCAACTCTCCTTAAAATGTCTATAAGCTATTCTGCTGGGAATTGTACGTTATACATCATGCTTCGCGGGAGCTATAAAGTCCAGTTATTCCTTTAGTTGGCTGAAATTATTGCAGGTAATTGATAAATTACTGTATAACAGTAGCGATATTAGGCCAATCAGTAATAACTTCAGTGGGAAAGGGAGATATACGTTTTGTTACAAAGTACAAATAACTTGAAAAACAACTGAAAACTGAAACTGGTTTAAGCAATAGCTATGAGTAATGTCTGTATTTTATTTTATTGAAACGCAAACTGCATATTAACATCTCGGAGGCAGTAATGCTTCCAAGCTAAAATTTGGGACTTCAAATATGTTTAATGTTACTTCTAAGATGTATATTGAAGGTTAATTATTTCTGATATCTCTACGGTAGAAGAGAAGCCCTGAAAATTTGCCTTACGGGGACGTACATCGCTATATTAAGGTAAACAAAACGACCTATCCAAGCAACAATAAGAACTCTACAAACGGCATAAGTGGCGTACCAGTAGGCTCTGGTCCAGAATAATCCAACGTATAACGCTAATATTGCCAACTATAGGAGAGTGATAGCCAAAGTAAATAAATGTGCTAGGGCACTCTCCATTTCAATAAAGTGGCCTTTTTGGCCGCGGAAAAAACCACCCAATGACGTCTCAACCAAGCTTGTACTACAAATTCTGGCTTGTTTGCAAGATATTGAGAGGGGGCCTTGGGACGGGGCTCTCAAGCAAATATTAGATAGACAAGTATTTGGGTAGTTGTGACAAACGCAGAGAACAATTTAATAGAAATCTAAGCTGGAAAGATTCCTGAAATTTGTCTTGAATTCCATCAATGACAAGTCAAACCAATATTTCGATTCGAAGCAAGAATACCTCCGTAAAGAGACTTCCATTTTGATTTGCTAACTACGAAAACGCTTCACTTCTATCCTGGCCAATCAATCACCACGTCAAGGTTTTATAAACTGCCCGAGTCCGCTCTTTTTTTGAACTTTAGCATTGGTCCTTCCGTTAGAGCAATGAAGTTATCCTTAACAAGATATTAGTCTCTGCCTCCTCATTCCCCAGCCTAACTCTAGTGAGCCCACACTCAACGACTCATCAGAGGAAGGCTTGGCATCCAACGTGAACAAAACTCGTCCAGCTGCAATCAAAATCAAAAGCTCTATAGTTGTGAGCTTTTGCGCGACGCAATTAGCTGGACCAGACGAGAAAGGGAGAAACGCTAATTTGGCCAAGTCAACCTTTTCAGCGCTAACGCCGGTACTCTCGTCCACCAACCACGTTCGGGGCGATAGATGTTGGCATCTTTGAAATACTCATCGTGCATCAAGGACCACGTAGAACTGCCCACAAGTACTCCTTCAGGGAGTAATTGGTTGCCAACCTGCAAGCCCCCTTTCAGAACTACGCGCCACCATACCAAACCATATCTATAACATCTGGGTCTCGAGCAAAATGGCCCAGCAGCCCCTTCTACAAGTACACGCCCACTCTGTAGTAAAAGGACCCCGGAGTACAGAATCCTCGGTGGTGGATCTGGAGAAAGGAACAGGTGAACTTTTGGTTACCATGGAGTTTGAAAACTACAACGATAGCTTCCCCAGGACAGTCTGAGGCCACGCAGCCATCCCAACACTGCTACAATGCTAGTTGGAAACCCGATATCGCCAAGATGGACTCCGCAGAGACCCAAATATTCTGTACCCGAGGTAGAATGACTAAATATGTCCTCAAGAGTGGCGCCCTACTCTAAGATCCTTTGTTCGTATATCAATCGAAAATTCGAATGTTAACCTGCTTGAAGGGGATGCCAAAATACAGAACAGCTACTTGAAAGAATGCCTCCGATGGATGAAACAAAACTTCCCAGTATCATCATTTAGCAACCCAAAAGAAAATCGATAGTTTGAAATGCAATCGCTGGCCGTCCAGCTCGAGTCCAAAGAGGGCGAGGCTAACTGGCTAGTAAGAGTATGGCAGCATCTACCAGAAATCCTGCAAGGATCAATGGACATCCCTCTGCACTTGCCTAGCCATGTTTTAGCAAGTCCTGGGACAAACCAGACTACGGCGCTGAGCACATACCTTGAGCTTCTTGTACACAGATCTCCTGGTCTCCGAGTCCTTGAGATCAGTAACTCAGAAATAGGACCCAATCTATCGCTCCTCTCTCACTTCAATCTAACCTCATATCCAACAAATTCCTAACAACTGACTAGCCCATCAGTTCGATACAGTTACGCTCACCACTCTCTCCAATTCCTGAGTACCCTGCACGAGAAATTCTCCACTTTTAAACTGCAAAATTTCGTACTGGACAAACCACAGTCCACACAGACTGGTTTTGGCAAGATGTATTACGATAAAATTATCATCGATGCATCCGTTTATAACCCACAGGATATTGCAGCCACACAATCCACACTCCAGGAAGTGCATGACTTGTTGCGGGGCATGGGAAGGCTGATCATCACCGCGTGCTCTTTCACAGCAGACTTTGCACTTCGACTTCTCCCCGAATGTGCTGACTGATGGCCAGCAAGTGACACCACTGGTTCCGAATCTATTAAACAAGCGCATCAGCGGTACGTACCGGCAGCGGCATGGCAGTCTGTTTTGAGCAGCTCAAATCTTTGGTCCCCCGCGGCAGCAATCCCACTGACTTCGATAACTGTACACTACGCACTCACTGAACTGGCGAGGCTAAAAGCGGGCGAGTCGATTCTTACCCACTCGGCAGCGGGAGGGACAGGTCAGATGGCAATCCAGATGGCGCGCATCTTCGGAGCTGAGATCTTCGCCACAGGGGGATCGGAAAAACCGAGTATGGATCTCTACGCTATCCCCGAGTCTCATATCTTCTATTCGCGAGACTTGATATTTGCACAGGGAGTTATGCGAATGACAAAAAGGGGTGTCGACGTTATTTTGAACTCTTTGTCCGGTGACAAGGTAGTGGCCTCATGGGACCGCATTGCCTCTTGGGGACGTTTTCTCGAGATTGGAAAGCGGGACATTCAAGCACGTTCGACCTGCCCATGTTTCCATTTGCTAAAAATGTCTCTTTCCATGCCGTTGACTTCATACACATGTCGATCGAACGACCCGAACTCTTCGAAAAGTCGCTCGGGCCAGTGATGCAATGGATTAAGGAAGGCAAACTCGATATTCCTCGGCCACTGCATGTATACCCCGTTTCAAAAATCGAGGTTGCATTCCGGTATATGCAGAGCGGCACAAATACGGGAAAGACTGTGATAAAGGTGACAAAAGATGACCATGTTATGGTGAGTACGGACAGTGGACGTAGTATGATGTTGAAAAGCGGGCTAACAAGTGGTAATGCTAGACGGTCCTAGATACCCGCCCGACTTAGGCTTTTGAGTCCGAAGCGACCTATGTGATCGCGGGTGAGTTGGGTGGGTTAGGCCGTAGTGTTGCTCGGTGGATGGCTTCTCGAGGAGCCAAGTATCTACTTCTTCTCTCTAGACACGGTCCTCGAACACAGCCGGCGACGCAGCTCCTCGAGGAACTGGAGGCGCGAGGCATTCATGTTATGGCACCAGCATGCGATGTGACTTCGTTGAATGCTCTGGAGACGGTGCTGGCTGATACTGCCAGAACAATGCCGCCCATTAAGGGGTGTATCCAGGGAACTATGATTCTAAGGGTATGAATTCGAATCGCTTGAACGTGAATTGAACGTTAATATAACTGACTGATATGTATAGGATGGGATATTCGAAAGGATGACCCACGAAAACTGGGAGACCAGTATAAACCCTAAAGTTCATGGCTCCTGGAATCTCCATTGCCTTCTTCCACGTAATCTGGACTGCATGATTTTCCTCCCCTCAGTCTCAGGCATTTTGGGTCCCCTGGTCAAGGTAATTATGCTTCTGGTAACACATACATGGCTGCACTCACCCACTATAGCGTGGCTCGGGGGGAGAAAGCAGTGTCGCTGGTCCTCGGTTGGATGGTGGGCGAGGGAGTGGCGGCGGAGCACGAAGAGCTTAACAAATCCCTTGAAGCCACCGGCTTCCTCACACCCATTTTCCAAGTCGAGTTTTTCGCCCTGCTCGACCGCTACTGCGACTCAAAACTCACTCTAGACCATCCCGAGTCGTGCCAGACAGCCGTGGGACTAGATGTTCCAGCGGCACTCAAAGCCAAGGATACGCCCATTCCATACTGGATGGAACGAGCCACCTTCCGCCAAATGCACCAGATAGGCACTGATGATGTTGATGAGCAGATGACAAAGAACAAAGTCCATCCTACATATCTATTCCTTAAGGCCGAATCCATGGCCGAAGGCAGCGCAGTGGTTCTCGACGCGTTGCGCATCAAGCTCTCGAAGGTGCTGTCCTTCCCTTATGAAGACCTCGACCCAGAGAGAGCTTTATATCATTATGGCGTGGATTCCCTTTTGGCAGTAGAGCTCCGCAACTGGTTTGCGAAGGAGTGGAGCGCTGATGTGGCTATTTTTGATATACTATAGTAGGGACACCCAAGTTGGCGGCTGTAGGTCTTATAGTTGCAAGTAAAAGTGCTTTCAAAATAAAGGGAAACTAAGCCGCAAAGCTAGTAACCAAGGGTAGCATCTGTAAATAGTACACACACAGCTCTAATAGAGTATAGGTAAGTCGACTATAGATTCCTAAAATAAAGCTTTGCTTAAAACTATTAGATTACCTGGTACACCAGGTAAATACCAAGTAGCTGGCGGAAAATATTGCGGGGGCGGGTCATCGCAGAATTACCTAGGTAGATTAGGTACCGTAGAGTACGGAGTAACAGTAGCGTTACAATATTGAACCAATAAAACCTCGGGAACTAAATTGCCAAGACTTCGAGGCCAAACCGCGCAACACTTTTACGACATACATGATACATGGCGATTGAGAGCAGATTTCTGTCGCTTCGAGTCTTCGACATACATAGGTATTGTATGGTTCTTTAGAAGCATCACAGATGCAAGCAGCAAAGACGTACACGGAGCTGTGGACTACAAATGGGAGCAGCGCTTGCGACGGTTAATATAACCAAATGGTGCTAGAACAGCCTGCCCCCCTGGTCGTGCTTTGGTGAGTACTGTAACCTTCCGAAGAATGCGCGAGATGGCCAGAGAGCTGATGTCTATTCTGAATATCCAGCATTCTCATAGCGACCTCCATCTACAGCAGATGGAACTTCGACAAGACGTCCGCCATTGGTGAGTGCCAAACCCCCTTAAGATCCCGTGTTGGAATGTGCGACTGAAACCATTGTCTAGAGCGACCATTCCACCTCTCGATTGGTATCCTGCTATTATCAGGCGTGTTCTGGACGTCATTCGGATGGCTCTCGAAGGATAGGAAACGACGATATGGCCCAGCGGAATCCATACTACCGATACCTCGATTCGAAGGAAGCTTATTACACGAGCCAGCACAAACCAATATTCGGAGGTTGATTGAGTACGTGAGGCAGGTTTGCGGTAAACATGTATTCTCTGCTCGTATAGTGGCGTGCGTTTTCTGCCGGGTGATTATCTTGCGGCTTGTCATGCTCAACGTGGAATGCTCCTTAGCTGGAGTTGAGGTAAATCATGAATGGGTCTTCTATACAGATTATGCCGCTAACCGACAACAGATATTCCTTCCCTTCCTCCTCTCTCTCTACGAAGCCACCAGTGACAATGCGTCATCGAGTCAGCAATCGAGTACTGCGGTATCGAAGACGGCCAGATCAAGCGCCATGCGATATGCCCTCTTAGTTGGGGTCTTCACTGTTTCAGCATTTGCTAGCGTTTCCACATCAACACAACGCTCAACATACATATGCCCCGTAACCAGTTATGGGAGTAAATTCGTACCGGTTTCCCAGTTCCTAGGGTTGTTCTTAGATACTAGTATCATCATCGGTCTCTCGACAGTAGCTCAAGATGGGTTTGAATCTAGCAGACCTAAGCTACTGCTAGGTAGACTGGCGTTCATATCAGCCGGAGCTCTTTCTATCCAAGCAGGCCTCTTCATTTTGCGAAACCCAGAACATATGATCTGGTCATTCCATTTGGATTCCAGAATCATATCTGACTTACTTTTTGCAACTGTCTTTGGTTCAAGTTTTCTTGCTTCTGTGGTTTATTTGATGAGCGAGCTTCGCCCTTCAATACCAATCACTGTCGCGACTTGTGTATCAATCTACACTTATCATTTCTCTACACATACTACCGAATTCTGGCCTAGTCCATCCCGGTCCACTGTAGTCTTGTCTTCAATCGCCTTTCTTTCTATGGCCGGCATTGTACGGCTTTGGAGAGAGGCGTCAAGAAGTCAACGGTCCCTGTCACTTAATGGAACATGCTCGAGATTCTTGATGGTCCTCTTTGTTTTTATGTCGGTGCTGTTTCTCGCAAAAAAAACCCCGCTCATCTTACATCCGAGCAAATCATCGAGACATCCTATTGACTACCTCATGTCGAATGCTCAACATACATCCGATCAATGGCGAAAACAAGCTGCAACAAGCCAGTCTCTAGAAGAGGCTGTCTATGAGTACCAATCACGCTATGGGGTTCCCCCACCACCTAACTTCGACAAATGGTACGAGTATGCGACCGCACGGGGCTCTCTCATAATTGACGACTTCGAGCAGATAAACAATGACCTGCTGCCTTTCTGGGCTATAGAACCTGCTAAGATCCGAGAAATGACAGCACATATGCTCGAAAGAACCTGGACGGACGCCGGGGGCCTGAGAATTGCCAACGGATCAAGCCAGCTTACACCACACGTAGTACCTACACATCGCTGGTCATTGGAAGGTACAAGCTCAATAATCAAAAAATTTGCCCAATGGTTACCCGACATGGACATAGCTATGAACATCAATGACGAGTGTCGTGTAGCGGTCCCGTGGAGGGCAATGGAAGACTTGAAAAATAGAGGGACAGTGGCTAGACGACAGCTGAATGAGAGCAAGAATTTTCAGCCCTTCAGTACAAATGCTCATCAACTATGGCCTGATACTTACATGCAAGCCGAACCGCCTTATTCTCCTCAAACAGTCTCGGAATATTTTGCCGAGGCCTCCATTGCATCCTCATTTACGAAGTATGGAGTCATTGGGTGCCCTCCGAATTCCCCCAGCATAAGGACATCATGGTGGAACAAGGGGCTCTTTTGCGCAGACTGCACATCACCACACGCTCTTGGTCCTTTCTTGAGCAATTGGACCTTGTCTGGATCTTTATGCCACCAACCAGACCTCGAAAACCTGCATGGGTTCCATCTCTCTCCCTCATCATTCAAGCCAACCACGTCTCTCTTCCCCATCTTCTCCCAATCTAAAATACCAGGATTTTCCGACATCGTCTTCCCCTCTCCCTGGAACTACGTGGATAAGGTCACCTTTGATTCTTCCAAAAACATGGCCTTCTCCGAGAAGGAAAAATCCGTGTTTTGGCGCGGCGGCACCTCAGAAGGATATGCAGCTGCTGATAATTGGGAAGGCATGCAGCGACAGCGTTTCGTTCACCTCGCAAATTACGCCCAGGGTTCAACGAAACTTAATCTTATCCTACCAAACAACGCCCAGGGAACCGATTATTCATACCGCAGCATTCCTCTATCTAGCGTGCTTTCCGCAACAAATATTGACGTTTCTTTCGTGGGGGTACCTGTGCGATGCTACGACAAATATTGTGCTGCCCAAGCCCGCGAGTTCTACTTTAATACTTCCACCGTGGACTTCCAGGAGCACTGGAAATATAAATATCTATTCGACTTTGACGGAGCAGGATTTAGTGGACGTTTCTTGCCGTTTTTGGAGAGTTCCAGCCTGGTGTTTCGCGCTGCGTCCTTCCGGCAATGGTTTGAAGAGAGGTTGACAGCTTGGAAGGATTATGTGCCGGTTGATACGCGGCTGCATGATGTCTGGAGCTTACTTGCGTATTTCGGGGGGTTGGGAAAGAATGGCGAGTATGCCCACGAGAAAGAGGCGGGGAGGATTGCCGATGAGGGGAGAGACTGGGCCGCAAAGGTCTTGAGGAAGGAGGATATGGAGATTTATATGTTTAGGTTATTATTGGAGTGGGGGAGGATAGTTGATGATAGAAGAAATGAGCTGGGGTTTGTCTTGCCCCCGAAGTAGAAGGGGTGAGATCTCATGAAATTACGAGGCATGATTGTAACATTTGGAATAACTCATTTAATTACTCAAGTCCTCTTTTCTGAGGTAAACCACCGGGCTACATCCAAATATGCGTCGATGTGATACTGATTCTACACTCATCAAGCTAGTTGAGCACGACCCCAGATTCCAGAACTCTGAAAATTGACGTACTTAGCTCAACAATGTGTTAGTATACATGGCAGACTTACGGAAACAGCACGGAAACACGTCGTATCGTATGGGGGTTGTATGTCTACTTTAAAGAGCACTTGAACAGATATCTCGAGGGAACTAAAATGCGGCCGCTTGTGGACTGCGTAAATTTATTTGTTCAACGCGTCTTCAACTTTCTGCAATGAAGACCTCATCCCATACTACCGGTCATTTACAATAGCATCCAGCTATGGTCCACCCCAATGCTGATATGTTGATGAGAAGAGACCCTGATTTTCTTCATCCGAGTTTGATATACAGTACGACAGCCATTTCGATTCCAGTCAACCAAGATTCATCTGGAACCAACGACTGAGAGCCGCGTGGGATGCCCTGCAAGCTGCTTCCAGGGAAAGGGCTCTTGCACTGCCCTCAAGAACGCAATGGACATTTGATCTTTGGATCCACTTTGGCCTTCTCATGAACCTTCCATGGACAATAATGATGCGGACACCGACGCACCAGCGGCGTCAACTGTATGCACCAACTCCAATCGCACGGACTCCGGTGGGCACTCGGAAGAGTGGGCAGATGTACTCTCAAAACAATCGACTTCATCGAAAACATGCCCCCAATAACGCTGCGATAGGCAGGGTGCTGGTTGCCGTCGAATGGATTGAAATGACGTCCCCTATTTCTTGACAGAAAGGGAGCAGCAGTTGTTGAATAAGGTCTGCGCCGGGTGTGTCATAGAAGAGAAGAGGCAGAGCTGAGAAATCAATCCCTCCAATTTTGAGAAAAAGGTACCTGGCATCTTGCGTTCCATACGCTGTGTCACAACTTCATGCGGTGCCCATCTCAAGCTGTCATCTTATTTCCTGCAAATTACCACCAGTCACACTTGATTGTTTCTCCTTTCTGCCTGTCTTTCGTCTTCATCGCTCGCTCAGCAACATTCATTCTCAGCGAAGTTGATTGCATAATATTAATTGTTGTCTGCGTTAGCGCTGATCTTGTCATTCTGCCAAAAGCTGTTATTTCACTCACAATCTAATACCCCGATCTTAAAAGCTTCATCGATATTGAACTACTATGCTCTTGCAATTTAAACGAGTCACTTCTCTCCCTTCGTTTGTGGCCATGACTATTCGGCGTTAGACCCCTCGGAATTCAATGATTTCCGTTGAACTGTATATTTTTCTTTGTTTGTGTTGCAGAAAACTTCTCATATCTGCGAACTCGTTCCACCAATTATTCCCCTAAAAAGTACGCCTTGTCTGACTTGACTCTGATCTTGAACGACTTGGTCCCACAGTCATTATGCTTTAGCTGTACAAAGGGGATTCGGGGAAGATCATCGAGTGGATGTGGAAGAGGCTTCTCTCCCCTACATGACGTTTATCCTTCAATTCAGCTTTGGGTGCATAGCTACGATGACGCCACGCAACCCTTTCGACTCCTTTATGTCTAGAGATGACGTCTGAACTGAAAATATTATTTTCTTATGTTTCGTTACTCCATGTTGGAAGCTCGGATTCCGGGCGAAGGAGATAAGTGGCGATGAGGTATGTTGTACAAATTTCCACTCCTACTCATCAGCTTCTCAAGCCATGGAGCTAACAGGTAACTGACCACTCCCTCGAGGTTAGAGATTTCCCGTGGAGGATATTATGAGACCTAGAAGAAGGAATGATCACCGGCGCGCGAAGAGGCTCAAAATCCTATACACCTACCTTGGCCAGCTACTAGCCTCAATATAACGCACAGAAACCATCCTAATATCTGCTAAAACATATCTTGCGAGTATTCTCCCAAGATGTTACAAAAGGTCATTGAGTGACAGTTTTATCGTTCTCTCTTTCTCTTAAGTCTTCAGCCATGAAGTCTACACATTTCCTGTCCCATGAAAACGCTGCGAGAGAGCCAATTCTAACTTCTACTTTACCTCGCATAGAACAAGATATTTTCTCGGGCTGGTGCGATCAAACGGCAGCCTTTCTCCATAACACCCCCGATGAAACGGCATTTCTATCCTGTTTGGAATCAATACCAGATTCTGAAAATTCGTCCCTCCTTCCCCTGGCATCGCTAGCATTTCTAGTCGCCCATTACCCTTCCAGGCCGCCGGTGCTTCAGCTCCTTCGTCGCTATAACTATGGCAGGCTCTGCCCGAGTCCATCAAAGCTGGCCAAGACAAAAATGCTGCCCCAGTTCTGCAGGAGATACTCCGAAAAATTACGGCCGACCTGTACCTTTCATCACTCTTCATGCCCGATAGCCAGGCACCAGCTTTGATAGACCCTACCATCAAAAAGACAATATCGCATCAGAAACTGTCCTCCTTTGTCAATAGTTTCAGCCTTCCAATACATCCTCCAAAAAACGACACTAAAGCTATCGTCTCACTCGCGTTGCCCAACGGGTATCTTTTAGGCCTAGCATGTTTAGCTGTGGCATCATGTTACATCGCAGCACCTCTTAACATATCTGGCGGTGCGACCCAATTTCAAACCGATGTTCAATTAGCCAGCCCACAATGCATTCTAGTATTAGAGTCAGACGTGCAGGGACTTGGACTCGAACAGTCATGGGTTTCCGAGGCCAAGATCCAGGTTATCGTGGTACAACTTGAGCCAGATATGACCTTCCGCGCGCAGCCACTCGTTGAAGATTCTTCTGTGCAGCTGATCAAACCCCGGTTGAATTCATCAGAGGACATTGCACTCATTCTGTTCACTAGCGGTACAACCGGGAAGAAAAAAGCTGTTCCTACCACCATCTTGGGAATTCTCTTAGGAACCATGTGCGTGGTTGATTCATGCGGTCTCACTCCTCAAGACAGTTGCATCAACATGATGCCGTTGAACCATGTTGGTGGGCTCGTCAGAAATCTGTTTGCGCCAGTACTTTCTGGGGGCTCCTCTATTCTTTGCCCCACTTTTGATCCTGCGTTGTTCTGGGATATTGTTGAAGAAGGTCGAGGTACTTGGTACTATGCGTCGCCATCTATGCATATGGGTATCCTGCTGGAATGTAGTCTTCGTCCAAATGCTGTGACTGTGTCTCGACTCCGTCTAGTATGCAACGCTGCGGGCGACTTGTCCCCGGCATTGGCTGTGAGATTGCGGGATACGTTCAAGTGTACAGTTCTTCCAAGTTACGGGATGACTGAATGTATGCCAATCTCAACGCCGCCTCTGAATTATGCTCTCGATCGAATGGGAACTTCTGGCGTCGTATGTGGTCCAGAAATATCAATTCTCGATGAATCAGACAACCCGTGCCCTTCAGGAGTGGCTGGACGAATCAATGTCCGAGGGGGACCGATATTTCCGGGCTACCTTAAAAATGGCAAAATTGATAAGTCGGTATTCAATGGCGCAAAGTGGTTTGACACAGGTGATCTAGGAATGCTCGACAACAACGGCTTTCTCTATCTCACTGGACGAAGCAAGGAAGTTATCAATCGCGGTGGAGAAATCATCTCTCCTTTTGAAGTCGAAGAGGCAATCACAGTTGCTTCTCAAAAGAGCGAGTCGACTCTCTATAAGCGTGTCAAACAGGTGCTAGCATTTTCAGCTCCCCATGAAGAGCTCCAGGAAGTAGTCGGCGTGGCTCTGGTTTGCCCCTTGGATCGACCGCGTCCAGACATAAGAGACTTGCACGTGGCTCTCAAGTCCTCACTTCATCCTTCAAAATTGCCTATGGTGATAGTCTACATTGATGCTTTACCAACTAGCAATAATAAGCTTGTACGAACAAAGTTTGCGGAACGAATGGATATGTCTCCCATTACCAACGACATGGCGATGATAGAACGCCACTTTAGCGCAGTTTGTCCTCTGGTTGACAGTTCATTACCAACGAAGATACCTAATTTTAAATTTGAGGTCAACTATTCTACGGTAATGAAGGTTGTCGAATCGCATATTCATCCCGACCTAGATGCATTTGTCCGTACGAGCCGCCGCGATGGAACCATTGTCGTTTATTTGGCACCTATAAAGGAGAAGCACGAATTGGCCTCCTGGGAGGAGATAATCGATGATCTTCGAAGCGTAATCGCCAAGACTGTTGATGGTTTCCTTGTACCTTCAAGCCTTGTATATCTCCATGAACCTTTCCCACGCGATTGTAATGGGATGATCGATGACGAAGTGCTAGATGAGAGAGTGAAAGCTCGGAGGAAATCAAACTCGACTCCACTTGGTTCAGAGACGGAAAAGCAAGTTTGTAAAGCAGTTTCAGAAGTCCTTGGCATCGAGGTTGAGGAAATGTGCTCAAGCTCTGACTTCTTCGAACTGGGAGGAGACAGCATGAGCGCTGGCCGACTGTCTTCAATACTACGCCGTAACTTAGGCGTTCGAGCACCGGTCGACCAGATTTTCACCCAGAGCAGAATCTGCGATATCAGCACCCTTGTGGACCAGTTGCTAAATGCCAATCCCAAGGACGTCCATAAACCAGTGGAAAATGATACTGGAGATACGAAGACATACAGCTCTTCAAACCCGTTGGTCCTCTTCATCAATCTCCTCCCAATCTTGCTTATCTACCCTATGAAATCAGGCTTTAGATGGGTCGTTTTTATCTATGCTTTAAGCGCCATCTCGAACTCCTGGAATAATAGCACTATTCCCGCCCGATTTATCGGTCTGTTCGCTGCCATGTTCATATCCCGAGTTGTGACGCAGATCGTGGCGCCTTGTTGGGGAATCACAATGAAGTGGATCATCATTGGAAAATACACGAAGGGGCTATATCCAATGTGGGGTCCTTATCATACAAGATGGTGGCTTGTAGAGAGGATATTGCAGATATGCGGCCAAGTGAGTTGGGCAATGAAACCGCCCTCAAATCACTGCACGCTAATGTGGAATTAGGGAGTATTCGGACACTCATATTTTACTCGTGTTCTGCACTGCCGTCTCCTTGGTGCCAAGATCGGCCGAGGCGTGGTGATCGAGAAAGGTACTACTATAGGAGAGCATGATCTCATCGATATCGCAGACAACGTTCGTCTAGATCGCTGTGTCTGTCGCCCGTTTGCAGTAGAGAGGAACACCACGATGTATCTGGGTCAGATTACAATCGGACGAAACTCCAGCGTGGGACTCAAATCTCACATCGCCGCTGGCTCTATTCTCCCGGAAGGGACATTCATTGGTGGGAGTTCATCTTCTTACGAAATGGACGATGCTCAGCAATGCGATGAGCCCCTTCCTAAGCCACACTTTTTGACTCGACTGCTTTTCATCATTCCTGTGCAGGTTCTAGTCCGTTTCATATCTTCGTTACCTTGGATGGGAGGATTGGGTGGAATGGTGGGGAGTGAATCTCGCCGTTCTCTGGATGGCGTGAAAGCGGTCGTCACTTGGTGGGCTACTCCTCACAGAATCGGTTTTCACTATCTCGCTCTCGTTTTGAATGTATGCGTACGACCTTTTGTCTGGTTTTCATGTATCGTCGTTATCAAGAAGAGCCTGGACTTCTTCCGTGAGACTACAAATCCCAAGCCCAATGGAAGTATGACTGTTCGAGATAACTTCCGCAGGCAACTTTTGGAAACACTAGTCCCACACGGTAATATCAGAAGTATCACGGAGCTTTTCGGATTACATTACGAGTTCACGTCCAGGGCTGTTAGGTTAATGGGCGGCAAAGTCGGAAAACGTGTTTACTGGCCTGGTACTGGACCATCTATAGAAGATTTCGACTTGATTGACATTGGAGATGATGTTGTTTTTGGAGCACAAGCTGACATCGTCACCACTGATTCGACTGGAGGTTCGCGGGTGAAAATCGGGAGAGGGGCTATGATCGCGGATCGAGTTATGCTCAGTCCTGGCGTGACGATTGGTGAGCGAGCCGTCATTGGAAGTGGGGCTTTTATCAAGAGAGGCCAAGTTTGCGGACCGGACACTGTTTGGATTGGGAATCGGAAGGGTTCTGCTGTCTGTCTCTCAAAGGGGGGTGCCTCGCAAAAGACGGTTCAGCGAAATGGGGAAGGGCGTGCCGACAATAACAGCCAGCTACCAGTCTCTGATGAGACGGCCAGCTCACGCACAGAACGCGAATCTAACCGCGATGAGTGTACCACACCCTTTGGTCGTGCATTCTACGAAGGCAAAGCTCCCTATTATGTCCTCGGCCAAACTCCAATCTTCCTCTACGCGACTCTAACCAAGATCTTCGCTAAAACATGGTGGGACGTCCGCACAATATCCACCATCCCCCTCTCCCACATCCTGAACCACTCTGAACAATTAGACGCAACCTGGTACCGGCCCATCAAAATCTACATCCTCGCCGTCGCCATCATGTCAGCCCTCATCGGCACGCTCTCCCTCCTCTCGCTCGCCACCGTCATCACCGCCAAATGGACGCTCCTCGGCCGCCGCAAACCCGGGACCTACCACTGGGACCGCTCGAGCTACTGCCAGCGCTGGCAGCTCTGCCTCGCCACCGAAGCGCTCCCGTCCACGCTCTCCGGACGCCACGGCGTGCTCGGGATGCTGACCGGGACGCACTTCCTCGTCCTGTATTTCCGGGCCCTGGGCGCTGACATCGGGACGGACTGTGCGCTGTTTGCGGGCGGGCGGCAGAATCTCATGTTCACGGAGCCGGACCTCGTGACGCTGGGGGACAGGGTGGCTGTCGATGATGCGAGCTTGGTGGCGCATATTAATACTCGGGGCCTGTTTTCGTTGAACGAGCTGAGGGTGGGGAGCAGGAGTGCGTTGAGATCTGGGAGTAGGCTGTTGTGCGGAGCGAGCATGGGCGAGGATGCGGTGTTGTTGGAGCATACGTTGGTTATGGCGGGGGATGTGGCGGATTGTGGGACGGTGTATCAGGGGTGGCCTGCTGATGTGTTTCGTGGGGATAGATTGAATGTTGTTTCTACAGGGCCGTTGGAGCACTGATCGTTCCAAGACGAATTTGTGGTAAGGGAATAGTCAGGGCTTGTTTATCAAGCCACTCGCAAAGGAGAAAGCTCTAGATCTGTCTGTGAGATTCCGGAATATAAGATCTGTTCCGATTTCCTTAACAATTCTGGGATTGGCTAATACACCAGCGGTTGGTCAACTGGATTTTGTGAGTAGATCAGCCAATTAGTCAATTGGTTTTGGCTCGCCATCGTTGAAGTTAAACGTGATGCTATCTGGACGTATTTTAGCGTTTTTCCACTGCGATTCCTACCTAGAGCGCTTAACCCTCAGCTAGATAGGGGGCACGTTTAATTAGTCGCGGTCACGTGGGGCTAAAATAGCGGGCAAACAGCACAAACTGACTCGTTCAGGGTCTAGCTCGATCTTTTAGCGTGATTTGGTTTGGTTTGGGAGCGGGGAGCGCTGGCATTTCTTTTCCTTTTATATAATTACTAAAACAGTCACCTCCCTAGGCACACTCCAATCCACAAAACCAACCCAAAGACTTGACCAGATTGCTTGTGTCAGGGCATTTGGCGTTGGAGACCATATCTTGCTACCACAAATAGCGGTACGCGGTGATCAGTCTGCTGGGAAGAGCTCAGTCCTAGAAGGCACCACAGGGCGTCCCTTTTCCCCAACAATATAGTGTTTGCACTAAGTTTTCGACAGAAATTATCCTCCACCACAATATTGAGACAAGCAGCATTGTTGCCACGGTGATTCCGCACATATCTCGTAGCAAGACTAGTCGATTCATACCTACAGAGCTCGCGGACGATTATTCTTGCGGTCGTCCAAGCAAACAACGACATAGCCAACCAAGGTATCATCCATCGAGCTCGGAAGTTCGATAATGCTGGCCAGAGGACTGTGGGTATCATCACAAAGCCAACAAAGGGACCGAAAGGCGCATTACACTTCTCGCCAAAAATCAAGACAAGACAAAACTTAAACTCGGATACTTCTTGCTAAATAAAAACCCCAACCCCGAGACACTCCACAAAGGTATCGACTTGCATGAGCGAGAGCATAAGGAACTTGAATTATTCCAATCGGGCGCGTGGAGAAAGCAGCGACTCGACCCAGCCCGTCTTGGTGTCAATGCATTGAGAGAATTCTTACAGGATTTACTTGACCAACATATCGAGAGATTATTTCCCAAGCGATCCATCCTCTGCCCCCTTTATTGTATTGGTGGCAGAAGCAATTATCTCTAGATAAGTGCTTTAGATACCTAATTGCTCTCTCTCTCTCTCGTTCATGGAAACAATCAGCTCTCGCTATCAGTTGATGACAAGTCGATCTCGTCGTCGGATGCAAGTTCATTCTCAGACCGCCTTGTTTCCACTGCAGCATCGTCATCCGAAATGGAAATGTCGCTAGAATTTGCAGCGTCGTCAATAACATGTTTGCATTGTGCTTCCCTGACTGTCTTGAATGGGTTTGAATTTGCAGTTGCCAGGGTTGATGGAGTGGAGCTTGACTTTTTCCTGTCCTCAAAGATCCCGATTTCCGTCTCCGAGATGGCATCATCGATGCTCATGTCACTTCTGCTGCCCTCATCATCGTCTGAAAACTCAAAGCTGTCTGATGGCTTCATCCCGAACTCTACATTCTCATCTGGAATTCGAATTAGGCGTCGAGGGATACGACGTGAGAAATGCGTCGGCGGTCGAATCATGTGGGCATTTTCTAGACTCCGTGGGATGCGAAGCAGGTAATGCGCTCGTGGCGGATGTTCCAGATCTGGAATTATGAGCTCGTGTACATTGGAAGTAACGGATGTAATCATTATCTTGACCATAATGTTTCGCGGGTTTACCACAATTTCGGAAAGTTTCTCCAAAATTAGTTGCAGTCGTGGTGATCTCTCTTTGGCTCCATGAAGGTTGTCAATACTATCGATAATAATGCAAACAGTGGTCTTCTCTGGTAGTGTCCTTAGAGCCTCTCGAAAGATAGTCAATGCGATTTTCAAATTCGTCTTCGCCTCCTTGAAAGCATCGACATTGAAGTAGTCTGGCTTTTTCGCCATAATATAAGGATGCTGTTGGAGGATCTGAACGATGAACGAGTGTAGCATAGTAAACTGGGACCCAAGGTGCATGCTCTCATCCTCATCCTGGCAAGAGCTGGACATATCACAGTAGTAAAACAGTACCGTGTAGCCCTCACGGTCGCCGGCTAGTGTAATATCAACCGCAAGTTCTGTCGTGCATTTGAGAGACATTGGTGTCGCAAAGCCATCAATCCACAGTAAGGACGATTCTTGAGACTCGACCCAAGCTGAAACCTCGGACTTATCCAAGATTCCAAGGTCAATGTACGATGTAGACTTGGGCATTCGTCTACTTGAACTCGCATCTTTTTCGAAGTGTTCTTCCATATTCAGAAGCTCCGGGAACAAACATTTTCTCAACGTTGCACTATCCTGGAAAACCTGCTGGTCGATCAATCTTCGACTGCGCAACTTATTCTCGATTGGCTTTCGTCGCGTTTCTTCTGCTATTATGTATTGCCGCATAAAGTTTCTAAACTCTGTACTCTCCTGAACTTGTAATTGCATTTCGTGACCAAAAGTGGCCATAAGATTTTGCAGTATCAAGTCACTAGCTAGAAGGTTATGGATTCCTATGCTTCGATTGACCTCAGCAGACGTCCTGATTTTCTCAATGTAGTCATTGAGATTATCTATCGTTGGCTTGATTCGTGTTTCGTAGGAGCTGAAAACAGTTTTAAAGAATTTGACTATGCAGGATTAGACAAAACCATATTTGTTAGTGGCTGAAGTCTTACCCAGGACGGCCTCTTTGCACCATTCGATAGACTTTCGCAGGAATGCCAAGAATTCGGTGTAAGCTCCGCAGACGTTGCTCACCATCGTTTCCGATGGATACAATTGTGCGAAACATTCCATTATCTGAAATTGAGCACCGATCTCTCCCATGTGGTATGTTATCTGAGCCTTGAGCTCCTGGTGATTGACACTGACCACCAGAAGAAACTTCATAGCTCCCCCTATTGAAATCATTAGCCTGTCTTCACCCAGCATAGCAGACTATTCATACAAGCAAGCGCCGCGATCTCTGGATGGGCGGAGACCATTACGTCCATCACATTTGAATACTATACTGCATATTTGCAAAATTTCTCCAGGCCCCGTTTTGTTTGATACCATGCATGTCGCCGTTTCGATTTTTCAGGCTCGGGCTTTTTGATACATTCTTCCAGATCTTTTTGAGCTTGAGAAAGAAGTGTAGAGAACTGGACCTTCTTCTCAATAAGCTCGCTCTTTTTCTTGGCTGTCACTTCGCGATTGAATGTATCGACTGCATTCTGGAGTGCTTGGAAGCTCCCATCTGCGCCTGGACTAGTGATCATCTCAGTCACTCTTCTTCATTCAAGAGTTGATTGCTTTGACCTTGAAAGAATTCGCTTGCTCCATTCTTGGGAGTAGCTCACTGCACCTGCAGGTATATCTGGAGCAACGCTTTGCAATTGCTGCATTTGGGGTAATGCTGGGACAGGACTTGAGGACGAGGCTGCGGTGGCGACTACGCTGCTTGGACTAGCCATCGGGTTTTACGGACAGGACAAAGCTCGCTTCGAATCTTGGTTGCTGTTGAAGAAATGCAACTTATTTAATTGTGTATCCCAGAGTCCGGGCGTGTGGGGAGAACGATAGCATTGACTCCAATTCGAAGGAGGTGAGTGGCTTCTACTCTCATTTGCGGCATCACTAGCTGTGCATTTCTACACCATTGCCAGCATATCGTAAATGCCCACAGGAAAGTGAGGCGGGGAATCTTCCAACACATCATTGGGTGGCAGTATCCACGTGCGACTCTCATTGCTCAGCTTGCTGCAGGTCTCCTAATCCAGCTACATAACCGCACACCCTTCCTTTCCGTGACACCCTGGCGTGGGTCAGCTTTATAACGTTCACGAAACTCTCATTCTGACATCGCCGTGATCTGTTCAGCGACAGTCCATCGTCTTCTGGAAAGCCCCTGGAATAAACGTAAACGTATACGAGACTATACTTACCAGTGCGAGAAAGAGATTGCTTTGCTTGCCGCTGCGAGGCTGGCGGTTACGATGGAATCTTCTGAGGATCGTGACATTTCTGGTGAAGACGCTGCGAATGGAGCCCTGCCAGTTGGAACTCCAATGGAGGTGACGACAGCCGGATTCATCCCTCAGACGGTGGAGGGACATCCAACTCAGAGCAATCTTGTCGTTACCAACGGCACTGTTGACCATACAGAGCACCGAGAGAAGGCCTTGAAAGGCAAAGAGGTCGATCGAAGTGACGGTCCTTCACGTCCTCCGATGCGTGCGCGACAGCCACGGGCACCAGGGCAAGCACAAGTCCAGGAAATTCTCCGGGACTCCACCATCACGGAGAGCGAGGGCAAACCGCGGTACCGACCAGCCGGCTCTTACAGGGTAGAACCTACATCGATCGGAGACAAAGAACAATCGTACTATGGGCCGGATTCTGACGACGTCTCACCGAATCTCCATGGCCCTCCATCTCGTCCTATACAGAGACCAAGAGGCCATCGCCCTGCTATAGATCGCTCCCCACCTCCTTCAGTATTTCGTGGCGCTCGGTACCCTACCCCACCACCACCATCAAGCTTGGAGTCAAACCACCCGGAGTACGGACGAGGCTATCCTGCTCCAACAACATCGTTGCCTCCTATCTATAGTGCATATAATGGAAGTTTGCCATATTTGGGACCTCCACGCATGTATGGCCATTCTTATGGTATTCCTGGCCCCTTAACGCAATATCAAGGTTTTAGGGGTTATCCCCAGACCCCCTATCTTGCACATGCTGCCGTCAACCCGTTTTCGAACACAGCAATTCCTACTCCCGCGTACTCATCCAACCAGTTTTATTCTGCCCCTCAACATCTTCCGGGGCACCCCTCAGCCATGGCCAGTCAATTCCCTGCCAGCTCTTTCTCTCCCCAACCAGTTCCTGTCACTCTGGAACCTCAGGTAAGTCCCACATTCTCGGAGCAATGTCTCCTTTATATCGTGTTTTGGGAGCGTGAATGTCTCGGACTCCAGCGACAGTGTCTCCGGTTGCACAAAATGCCCCAGGATCAGCATTTGAGTGTCAAATTCTCTCTCATTTTCTGGGACAATCTGCTTGAGCAGAGATCGAAAGAACTGTGCTAACTCCGAGTTCTCGGGATACAGCATGGGAATAGGATATATACAAGAAGTTACCCTCAATCCCGAATAGACGCTGCGGTTCAAAACCCTTTGCATTCCGAGTCGCATCGGGTAGCGGGCGAGGATCTGACGTCCGAAAGGGTCGCAAGATCACCCGAGCGGTCCAACCGTAGTATCAATGGTAATGTGAGAGCGCGTGGACAAGATTCGAGCAGGCGAGGTGATGAGGACGTGCGGTGGGCCGAAGTTCGTAATGGAGCTAAAAAAGACGCAGAACCAAACCAACCAATCTTCGTCAAACGGTTACGCGAAGGAAGGCAGCTTCGTGTCAGGTCTGCATCACCAAAGCCGCGTCAGATAGTGTCGGATGGGGAGACCAGAGTTACAGATAGTGTCAAACTCAGGAAAACTCTGGTCCAGAATGGTTATGCTTTCAGAATTGAAGTAATACACCATGCTACTCTGTATTAGTGATCATATGCTAATAAGAGGTAGAAAGGGGAGATAATAGTTGACCAGACCATTGATGAAGCGGAGATCGACCATTTGATGAAACACGATGAAAAGTCGAGTCCAAATGGTGAGTGCAAATTATCGAGACGAGTCGTTTTAGCCTCAGCTTGGCATGCTGAATCTTTTATAGATAGAAGACCTCTCAGAGAAATTCGAAACAATTCTGGGCTGCCGCAAAGTAGTACTTCCATACCGTAAGTGCATAGTGTGGACTTTTTATTTGTTGAATACTTCCCAGTCATCACAAAATCTAACACTGCATTAACTTGAAGTATCGGCCACGCGCGCGATCCCATCTTCCCAACAGACCGCTACGCTCCTAAAATGGGTCATCATCCAGTTGAGGGTCCGTTCTCAGGACCTGGTCATGTTGCAGACACCGAAGTGGACGAGGAAGTTTCATACTACGATGACCGAGACAATCGAGCTTGGTACAGAGGGGACAGCGATCCAAGACCGGTGCTAAGGCAACGTGTTACTACTATCACAATTGATGAAGACAGTGACGAAGATTCCGACGGCTGGCCGGGTGTATATTCTGATGGTAACACGCTTCATTCCGAGCTCTCGCTCACTTCAGACGGATCTGCTAATTGAGCATAGAAGAATCATCTTACAGGCCTGAAGGCCATGCTACAAAAGTTATGCGAAGAGTTCCCTCCTACACCGAGTCTGGTGAAGCCAGACCTAAAATCCTACTGGTACCTTATCCACACCCAAGACCCATACGGCCAATGAAGCAAACTAGTCCCGAGATAATACCCGAAGCAGATGCAGAGGGGTGGTTGTTAGGTATCAGGTACCAGAAAATAACCCATGGACGAAATGGGGAACAAATCCGTAAGCGGGACTATGAAGATTCCACCATCAAAGAAGACACTGCGACACGAGATAAGATTAATGTGGCAGAATATGTTGTTCATCTAATCCGCGTGTATCAAACCGCTCATGCATTAATTGTTCGGGGTAGAACGATACCAAATGCGCAAGAGTTCCTGGGGATGACGGTCGAGGTCCGATCGAAACATCTCGTCGATATGTTCAAGAAGATCTCAACTTATTATCCGGAGCAGTCATTTGATGACGAGCCGCTTTCATTTTCAGAACCACAAAGATTCCTCTTCCATAACATTTCGGCTTTCAAGGATTAGATGGCAGATACCAGCAATGATGAGTCCACGAGAAAACATGCACAGGTATTGATCACTGCGCTCGAAAAGGTCGATTCAGCCGAGGATAGCGTGATCAAGACGATGAAAACGCTGCAAGACAACACCGTTGGACACCGAAAAACATCATTCAAAAATGTTTGGGCGACTTATAAGCCAGGGACAGTTGTTATACAACGAACATCTGCTGAGTTCGGGATGAGGGCCTACATTGTTCACTCATTATCTGGACACGAGAAAACCATTCTCCAAGGTAGCCGCGTTGCTTATGATGTATTGGTTAGTACAATTTTGGCGTCTATGCACAGCTCTTCCAGTAAGATGCTCAGAACTTAGCTATCCTTCGATCCAGACGAAGGTCTTGGGCCAAAGATATGCCTTGTAAATCGCTGTCCGTCTAGGAGTCTGATGTGAAGACTAGGATATATCGCTAACGAACCTTTTCGCTTCCAGTGGATACATTGTTGGTCGATTTGTTACAACACAGCTGGGTTCTACACTCGCCAAATGACAAAGCTCCCGGTAGAGCCTTTCCAGGGTTCTATTGACATCGAGAGTTTAGACATCGTTCCTCTGCAGTATCATCCTGAGAGCAGTCAGCTGAAGAATACTTTGGCGCAGAGAGGACAAAAATACTGGGCTCTGAAGGGGAGAAACTATATGGAGTACTCTAGTGGTCCAAAGAATAGTCTTGGCGACAATACAGTAAAGATTTCTGCTCCTAGGATTGATACGACACAAATTACTAATAATTTTGAGCTAGACAATTCGCGTCATGATCGATCAAGCCGCATATCTTGAAGCCTTTGAGAAGCAAGATCAGAAGGCTGGCGAGCAGATTAAAATTACAAGACAATCTATCAGCCTCTTCGGTGATGGACCCAACCCAGATAGTCTGGTACAGCAACCCGATGACTACCACGACATTTCCGAAGACCCACCGGAGTTACAACATCGATCACGACTCCTCAAAAGCTCGAACGATGCCCCTAGCAAGAAAGCCGCTCAAGCTCCAACTCTGTACAGCCAGTGTGGATACATGCATGAAGATGACACCCCAACCGATGAACAATTAATGCTCTGTATACCGTACGTCTGGGGCTATTCATTCCGCGATAAAGATTGGGGTAAGTTTGACTTTAGTATATGTAGAATGAATCTAATATCGAATTTACAGGCAAGTATGCAGTGGACAAGCTTTTCAAGGTAGAGTTTCAGAAGAACTCTTTCGATAAACTGGTCATGAATAAGCAGTATAAAGATATTGTCAGAGCAATGGTGGCCAGCCATGTCGAAGAAGATGAAAATCAGTTTAGGGATCTCGTCAATGGCAAAGGACAGGGTGTAGTGATTCTTCTACATGGTATTTTCAGTCTCTTTGCTGTTGCTAAGCGTGCTGACACATTGCTCTAGGGCCTCCTGGCGTTGGAAAAACGTTGACTGTAATGTTTTCTATGAGTATATTTCGAGAACTTTTGTTAACGTGAAATAAAATAGGCCGAGTGCATTGCAGATTTGTACGAACGACCACTGATCGCAATCACGTGTGGAGATATCGGTACCAACCCAGATGTTCTTGAGGCAAAGCTTGAAGACGTATTTCGAAGGGCCGAGGAATGGGGCGCTGTCTTGCTGTTGGATGAAGCAGATGTGTTCTTGGCCGAAAGGAACTTGGAAAGTTTGGAACGGAACGCGCTGGTTTCAAGTATGCATATCTGTCGTCTCTAACAAAGGCAAATGCTGACTGCTTCGAAGTTTTCCTTCGCACTTTAGGTATATACGAATGTTCGAGGAAGCTAACAACTAGGCTAACTCTCTTTGCAGAATACTTCAATGGAATTCTATTCTTGACAACAAATAGTAAGTCTCGCGGCTATCCCAACTAATGATACACTGCTGAGTACTTGGTAGGAATCGGTACAATCGACGAAGTAAATCTCCCATCCACACTCGAGTTCATGCCACAAGACCTAACATCTTACAGGCATTCCAATCCCGTCTTCACGTCACTCTAGGTCTCAGTGCACTATCTGTCGAAGACCGCAAAAGCGTCTGGTACAATTTCCTAGCAGGACTAAAGCACCTCACCAAAGACACCCGCAAAGTCCTGATCAAGAAGTCTCGCAGCGATTGGGCCCAGCAGCCATTAAATGGACGGCAAATCCGCAACTGTGTGCGCACAGCTCTCGTGCTCGCTCGAAAAGAAGAGGTCCCGGTCAACGAGAGCCATTTCGAGAAAGTCATCCCGTTGGGCAACGACTATGCCAGATATCTCACCACGCTGAAGAAGATGGATATGGATCATCTGGCCGAGGCTATGGGCACTCGACTGAATGCATTTTCGGGGAAGAAGAAACCTCCGTTGAGTTGACCGACGACGGAGCTTGTGAGGGGCACGAACCTAGCTTCCCCGGCGAGAACGGAACAGGCGTCTCTCGAAGACGAGACGTTGTCGGAGTCTGAAAGGGATTTTCATATGTAGGGTACTTGGGTATGGTCACAAGGGTTAATCTCAGAATTAGTGAGTCAATCGGAGCAGATGCAGATGCAGATCCTATGATATATTGGCCAACGATGACTAGCTATAGCTCCTCTAAGTTACTCAACAGCCAACAAATAAACACAAAAGACCAAGACCTGAGAAGAAACCCCCAATTCACAAATACACGAGATCCCTCACCAGCAATCAGCCCGCTTTTCCGAATTGATACCAGTACTGGCCCATCCCATCCCATATACTAAACCCCTATAAAAATGATCGCTTACTACTCCACTTCCACTTCCACTTCCACTTCCACTTCCACTTCCACTTCCACTTCCACTTCCACCCCCTTTTAAAACTTTTCTTTTTCTTATCGACAACAAATCGGAATTCGGGGTTCTGTCGGATTTTCTATTCAGGACTATTCATATGCTTTTATGAAGTAGTAGATTGTTTGAGCATTGGGCATTGTAAGCAAGTAAGTTATGCGTCCGAGTGGAGATAGTGGCAGGTTTTGAAAGATATATGTACGAGTGGTGGTTAGGACACCAGATAAGCTGCTTTGATTTATACTGTTAGGTGGAGTGGAGGGGGAAACGAAAAGTCGATGATAGGTGCCGCGTTTTGTGTCCAGCGAGATAGGCTCGCAAAGGTAGATATGCTAGTAATATATAATTTATAGGTATTTCAAATGTATATGTTCATATGGACTCTGCTTAGAACAAGTTAACGAACCCCTGAAGAAATTCTGTTCATAAACAAACTTTTGCCGATGAAGAAAAAAAAAATGAAAAATCGATACTTGGGCACTGGAAAAGCCCCGGCCCATTTATACCGTCTTCTTTGCTCTATACACCTCACCCGTCCTTGCAATTTCATCCTCCTGGTTCTTGCCCCGTCCCTCCTTCTCCAACTGCCTCACAAGAGTCAAGACCTGCTCCCCAAAATACTCGATATCCTCCTCGTAATGCAAGAAAGCAAGCAGCACAATATCAATACCCAGACTCTTGAGCAGCAAAATGCGATCAGCAATCTGTTCCTTGGTCCCGATCAACTTGGTCTTAAATCCATCATTATACTGCACCAAGTCCTCGAACTTGCTATCAGCCCACATGCCCTTCTTGTTCCCGGTACTGGAGCCAGCCTGCTTTACAGCGTCGCCAAACGCGGCCACGGCTTCCTTGTCGGCTTTTCCCTGGATCTCTTGCAAGAGCCTGATGGCTTCTTCCTCGGTTTCCTTGACGATGCAGAAGCCGTTGACGGCGAACTTGATCTCGTCTTCGCGGCCCAGTTTCTTGGCTCGCGCTTTGACGTCGGCGATCTGTTCTTGGAAGCCTTCGAGGGTGTTGCCGTTCATGAAGTAGTAGTCTGAGGCGTGCGCGCCGTTGTCGCGAGCGTCGATGGAGTTTCCGCCTTGGAAGATGAGGGGGTGGGGGCGTCCGGGGCTGGCGAGAGGCTTGGGGGAAAGAGGGTAGTCGTGGAATTGGTAGAAATCGCCTTTGAAGCTGAACTTGTCCGTGGTCCAGATTCCTTTTAGGCATTCGATGAATTCTCTACTGCGTCTAGATGTAATGTTAGTTTGCCTCGATATTGCGGGGTATTCTGGATGATGGACCTGTAACGCTCGGCATGTTCTAGCCACCATTGTCCGATACTTGTGAACTCGGCTTTGAACCACCCTGAGACTACATTGACAGATATTCGGCCATTGCTGTAATGATCGATGCTGGCAATTTGCTTCGCAGCCACAGCTGGGTTCCATGGCCCTGGTAATAAGGCTGCGATGACGTTGAGCTTCTTCGTATTATGGAGCAGAGCTTGCGAGAATGAAACAGATTCATGCTGGTTCTCCTGATCTGAAATTTTAGCATCAATACATATTTTGTGAACATATTTTGTGAAGGCTGTACGACTTACGGCACCGTAACCCGACATGAATCGAATTTGTGTAAGGGCAAACTCGAAGCCAACATTCTCGGCAGTCTGTGCGAATTTCACATTGGATGGGTAGTCCCATCTGGCAAAATATAAGTAGCAATTCAATACACATCGAAAGTGCACTCACTTCGTTCGCTGTGGGATCTTGCTAATGACGAGACCACCAGAGACATTGGGTACCCAGTATGCAAACTTGACACGGTCTTGAGCGTTGTTGATGTCTTCTGGGGCAGTGTAGTGGTATCCATTGACCCCATTTGTTTGCGCTGATTGAGGAAGGCCATTTACTGCGGGCTGCTTCCTTGCAGACGCTTCTCTGAGAGGAAGAACAGCCTGTTGGACAATGGCAGAGATAGCTTGAAGCTGGTCATCTGTGAAAGCACCACTTGCCATTTTGAAAGGTTTGAAGGGCGCCTTTGGAAGAATATGCAGAAGATCGGGGAACTGCGTTGAGCGGCGGAACGGATGGACAGTAGCACAACGGAGAGGCCGGAAAATAGTGCCAGAAACAATGGAAGCGTATGAAAGTGAAGCAAAAAGATTTTGAGGGGTTAAAGCTATCCTAGCTCATGGGATGGGGTTATCATTGCACCCCGACCCACTGGATCCGAATATCAAGACAGGGAAGGGCAAAGTAGGGTAGGTAAGGTAAGGTAAGGCTGGCCAGGCCGGCCCACTCTCCCTGGCAATCATGTACCAATATGCAATCATACATGGTGATTGAGATTGTGATTGTCGTCGTGGTATGGGAATTATGGGGTGGACGATGAGCTCCGGGAAAGCCCCATACGGAGTACTCATGACCCGGGGAGCTATGGGGAGCCTGGGGAGCTATTACAGTATGGCCATTATGGTGCAATACCATCCCACTATGAGCAAAGAAAAGATGCAAGCACGGGGAACGAAAAGGGAAGCCTATCAAGCCGATCACCCAACTTATACTGTACAAATAGTACTTGTACTTAGGAGTAAATCGCATGCAGGCGGATGTCAAAGCAGGGATGGAGCTGTACTGCCCAGATGTCGAGCTGATAGCTGTGGGTGTGGACTAAAGAGGGGGAGAGGGGAGGGGAGAGGAGAGAGAAAAGCAAAGCTCGGCGGATGCGAGTGCCGTGCCGGCAAGTTTTGACGCCATTCCGCTTTTGGACAAGCGTCAAAACAGCGTTTGGTGAAATATTGCACGACACCACAGATCAGATTACATTGCCGTGAATCTTTCGTTTTCGTGAGTTCGTGGAGCATTAATGTCACAATCTGTGTCTGTCTATGATGTCTCTAGATAACTTGGAAACTTCTACGCAGGATGCCCATCTTCCTCCCTCAGGATCGCAGTGGCACGACAATCCTAGGGCCATTAACACTTCCGTCCCTCAACCTGTCGAGTGCGGCGTTAATGCCCTCCAACCCGCCATCTGCAACCTCTATCTCGGGAGTCGTGATCAGGCTCTGTTCCAAGAGCTTTTCCAACCAGATCATCATTCCTTCTCCAACTTGTGGAGCCTCGTGGAACGACTTGATCGGGACCGAATGGTAGACGACCCCTTTCGTTGCGCTTTTTGGCACGCCAACTAGCCCAACAAGATGCGCGCTGCTATCCCCTCCTTCCTTTTCAGCTCGCATGGCTTCAGCAAGTAATGCAGCAGTGTCTTTCCCTCTTGTATCAAGCCCAAAGCGCAGTTTTCCCTTGGTGATGCCCTTCACGATAGAGATGGCGCGCTCCTCATCCAGTCGATCCACGAGCAGGTCAGCGCCGTGTCTGAGCATGCGCTCTCCGCTTCTTGCAACGTCTATAACAGCTATTACCTTCAACCCCGCTAGTTTTGCGAGTTGAACAGCGCAGCAGCCCGTAGCAGAAGAGCCTGTGGTGGACGTTAGTACGATCCAAACGGAAGTAGTGGTGCCTCTCACCTCCCCATATTGCAATCCAATCGCCTCCTTTGGCGCGTTCATTCTCCCCGATACCGTCAAAGCACTCTTTATGGATATCTTTTGGCAACGCGTCCCGAGATAACGACCGCACGATCCGGAGGAGATCTGGCCCGCGTGGCCCATCATTTTTAACCACGAAATCCATCCCTATACATATTCCAAGTGCCAGCGCAGCTGCAACAAAAGCAACGCCCAGTGGTGCAGCTTCTTCCGCGGAAATATTTTTGGGCAAACGGCAAGCATTAAAGTCTGACACTGCAGTATACTGCTGATATGCTGCTTTTCGCGAGTCTCTGTAGTCGGTCGATATCGCCAACACCTCCCTCACATTAGCCTTGAATCAGCATTCTCGGACTCGGTCCATACCTTGTCGCCAATATCAAATCGAGATTTGGCCTTCGGAGCTTTCACTACCTTCCCGGCAAGATCACGCCCGCTGATACATGGCAGATCTGGTAAGCCGAAGCCGAAATCTCTAGATGATTATTAGCAATGCCTACGATCTTATTCTCTGTAACAACCCACGGTGCTTTCCAGTCGATAGGGTTCAGCCCAATAACCTCAACTTCAACGAGCATCTCTCTGTCATTTTCTAATCGTGGTATTGGCTGCTTTTGTGTATGTTGGTATTTCTGTTTCGGGCCATGTAGAAGAAGTACATTCTGATGTGGCACATGGAAAGCGTCGGCATCATCGGCACTCTCTACATAATTGCTCCACGGTATCTCGAAATGAACTTCTTCCGGTTCTGTTTCCGGCTCGGGCCAATTGTGAAAGAGTTTCACCTCGCTGTCTGCAGGCGGGGTTTTTGGAGGGGTTAACAATTCTAGTGATTGAGAAATATATATCGAAGCTGGGGCAGCCATATTGTAGACACCTTTGATGGCTGCAAGTAAACGCTTCTTTGAGGTTACTTTGAGATCACTGCGAAAATAAAGCCGATGACGTTGCTCCTAGGCTCAGCGCAGGAAGAAGGTCAGACGAAGTATGTCGTGGAAATTTACATCTGCTCTACTCGTAAGAAGGGAGGATTCCCGATACCAGAACAAATTACCAATCAGGTGATTATCTCTGAATGGTGGGGTAGTTACGAGTGAACAATAAGGCGCGAATATGGCGTGATTACTCCGTAGGTACCCGCGCTGGCATCAACCACACTTAAATCCGACCTCGCAATACAGTATCGATTAGCTCCATTCGGATCCCGGCACTTGGAATCTGGGAACCATGCTCGAAGCGATCTCGTGGGTGCCATGCAAAGAACCTCGAAGTGGCATCCTCGAATGCCTGCCGGGAAAGAGTAAAGGCCATGCTGCCGGATCTTCACTCCAGGATCTATTACTCGGCATGATCGCCATGGCAGTGTCCGCTTTCCAGGTCAGTGTATCTTCAATTTATCTGGGTTTTCGGCCTCTACTTGCATGGCTTTCATATATCTCAACGTTTTTGAACCTTAATCGTGAAGATAATCATTATCAGTCTCCACACCGTATAGATTCCCCGCACTCCACAATGGCTCAACCGCATCATCACGGACCATCGCTATGAACAGAGGATAGTGTCAGAAGGAATATTGTGAGGAGGAGCAGTCTCGAAGAAGCAAATCGCATCTACCAAGCCCTCACTCGAGAATCAACACTCAAAGATGAAGACCCTTTGCCAAGCAGCGGCAAACCCTATCCATTCATCGTCCCAAGTACCATGAAGAGCACACTTGGAAGTCCTGTCCGCTTTCAAAACCATCCTGTATTCGCTTTTGCTAATACCGGTAGACTGCGCTGGCCATTGGTGCCTTTTCTACAACACTTACGACTCTTTCATTCAGCTTGATGGGATAGCGTGGTCTTGATATCACCAATGTATTTATTGGTAATTCCTTCTTCGGTAAGGTTTGCCCTCTGCTTGAATGCGTGCAGCGCTAACACTCCCAAGTTGCTGGTATCGGAATGGTCGTCTCGGCCCAGTGGGAACTAGTCCTGGGTAATTCATTTGGATACACTGCACTCAGTGACTTTTGCATGTTCCTCGTTCAACGAGAAGCTCATATCCGTTCTGACAAACATTCAAGGATTCTTCTACTGTGGTTTCAGCGCTATCCTCACGCCTCTCTTCGGAGTAAAAGAATCATACGGTGATGATACGATAGGATATAACAACGCCCTGGGATTCTGGGTCCTCATGTGGGCAGTGCTGAATCTGTTCTTTGTATTCGGTGCCATGGCTATGTAAGTACTTTTCCATCTTCCCCATCTAACCAGCGCCAATAAAACATCACAGAAACCTCGTTTACTTTGGATTTTTCTTCTTCGTTGAGCTTGCATTCGCTCTTATTGCTGCCTCTTACTTCGCAGCCGCTGATGGGAAGGCTGATGAGTCCAATGCGTTGCCTTCAAGGTTTCGGGAGGCGTGTTCGCGTTTCTGGCTGGGATTCTTGGTTACTACACGGTTGCACACTTGATGTGCCAGACGGCTTTGTTTTATAGGTTTCCGATGGGTGGTACTAGTCAGTTTTTTGTTACGAGCAGACGGGATGGTGCTGAGGTGACATGATTCGGGCTGAATCGCGCGTTTGGAAGACACTTGAGGCTCGACTAGGTAAAGCGAGGATAAGGAGTTCTGCATGAAAAAGGATTTTACAACTTTGAGCTAACTTTTGTTTACTGACATGAAAAGATCATCTCAAATCCAACATTTTATATATGAACCAGGTTATAGTTCTTATCATACAGTAAGTATAGCTATATCAAACAGGCTGGTAACATTGTTTACCAGCGCTAGTCAAACTCCGGCTTAAGCATATATCGAAGAGACGAGATCAGATTCCTGCACCCCGGAATCTGGTGTAACATCTTTGACAAAAGTTTTATCCGGAATTTTGCACAGCAACCCCCACGCCTGCTCTCGATATGCAACAGGCCTGCATAATATCGCAAGAAAGAGGCTTGTCAGGTGCAAGGAGCTCGAACGGGGTAAAAACTGACGTGCTTACCCCACCGCCCCACCAAACCCAGGCCATTGCCTCCTACCTCACAACGCGTCTACTACTGCATCACGCCATGCATACTTGAAAACCTTCAATCTGCGGTACAACTACCGAAGTACGGACATCTCGGTATCGAGCTGGATTGTGACAAGGATGGTGAGGTCTTGGTGGCAGCTTGCACCATCCAGTAGCAGCTGGTGCAGCTGCTATGTTGGTGCAGCTGCTATGTTGGTGCAGCTGCTATGTTCTCAGTAAACAGGTATATGGATAGCAATCTAGCTTTGTTTTCAATCTGTCAATTTCCCCTCCGTTATTTTCACCACGCCCTCTGAAACCCCCCCTCAAATCAAGCAATCATGGCTCCCTCCCTCACTGGACCAGTCACCAGTGTGTTTGACAAAGCAACCCCAAACCCAACCTCCGACCCTGCTGTATATGACATACACCACCAAAAGTTCACCAATGATGGACTTCCAAGCACCACCGAAGGCTGGCTCGAGCGAGCTCGTCGTGTTTCTGAAATCCTTGCTGAGGATGCCCAAGCTAGGGATGACGAGAACAAGTCCCCGCGTGCCGAAGTTGCATTGCTGAAGAGTTCAGGACTGCTGAAGCTCCTCGGACCCAAGGCCTTTGGGGGTGGTGGCCAGGGCTGGGATGTTGCCTATAAAGCTATCAGGGAAGTCGCCAAGGGTGATGGTAGCATTGGCATGCTATTGGGATACCACTTGTTGTGGTCTACCACGGCGAATTTAGTGGGTACTGATGAGCAGAAGGATAGATTCCAGAAGACGATTCTTGAGAACAATTATTTCATCTCAGGTATGTATAGCAGTCACTCCTTATGATCATTGCTAATCTTGTGGCGTCTAGGGGCTGTCAATCCTCGTGACAATGACCTAATAATCACTGACCACGGAGACCACCTCATCTTCAATGGCCAGAAACACTTCAATACCGGCGGTGTAGTCTCAGATCTGACCGTCTTGGAAGGAGCTCTAGAAGGCTCCGGAGACCACATCTTCGCCTTCGTAACCACCGTCCAAGACGGCATCACCTTCGCCGTAGGCCTTCCCCTCCCCTCTCATCCCCTCACTTCTAACGCACCCAAAAGCACAACTGGAACAACGTCGGCCTCTGCCTCACCGAATCCGGCAGCGTCAAAATCTCCCAAGTAAAAGTCCCCTGGGTCAACGCTCTAGGCTGGGACATCGTAACGCACAAGCCCAACCCCGCCGTCCTCGCCATCCCGTTCGCCACGCTCCTGCTCCCGACCATCCAGCTCGTCTTCTCGAACTTCTACCTCGGCATCGCGCTCGGGGCCTTGCAATTCGCCACAAAGTACACCAAGAGCACGACGCGCGCCTGGCCGTACGGCGGCGACAACAAGCCGTCTGCGAGCGAGGAATTCTACGTGCTGGAGCGCTACGGGAACTTCTTCGCCCATCTCAGAGCTGCGGAAGCGCTGGTTGATCGTGCGGGTGATGAGGCGGCGAGGATCTATGCCAGGTATGGGCGGGATCGCGCGGTGAGCGAGAGGGAGAGGGGGGAGTGGGCGGAGTGGGTTGCGAGTACCAAGATCGTGACGACGGATGAGGGGTTGCGGGTTACGGCGGGCGTGTTTGAGGTTACGGGGAGTCGGGCGACGGGGAAGAAGTTCGGGTTGGATCGGTTCTGGAGGGATATTAGGACGCATTCGTTGCATGATCCGGTGGCGTATAAGAATAGGGAGGTGGGCGAGTTTGCGTTGCTGGATAAGGTGAGTTTGATTCTTTCTCGGCTGCTGAGAAAAACGCGTGCGTTGGATGCTAATTTTCTATTCAGATCCCTGAGCCCAGCTGGTACACTTGAGATGTGGTTTGAAAAAAAGAAATCCTAATGGATGAATATTTGTTCCTGAATTCTCCCCTATTTGGAAACCGATAAATGTACTGGTGAATATGACATTCTCCATTAATAAGAAGAGCCCAAGTACAGTAAAATCTCTCGTTTCACATTTCCTGTTTTTGCAAGAGCCCGTGTCGTAAGCCATTATAAGGCACTAGAGTCCCATCGTGGTGGTGATAGGGACCGGGGTAATGCTTATAACGCGAGTTTTTCTGTACTGTTCTAGTTACCAGCCAAGAGTATGAGTTCCGGGGTAACCGTTGTTATCAGCCTATTAGTTTTAACAGGACCACATACTAGAGAGATGTCGGCAAGCCGGCATTTAGGTATTCGCAAACTAGCACGGCGCGCGTATTTGTGTTACTGTACATACCAATGATGTGGCTATCGTTTATTGGATCTCAAACACAACAACATCTGACTCCTTGTTATAAGAACGGATAAGTTATCAACACCCGTTTAATTTTTCTATTCCTTAATCCCAATGATGCCAATTCCTACTATACAAAACAGCTGCGAGATTGCTGGAAATTCCGGTCGTCGATTCGAAATTCCCCACATAGTTCTTTTAGCATTCCCCAACATGGTGTGCTTTGCTAACCACTTTAATTTGGCTGGTGCCCGACCCCGAACATTCAAGGCTATTCTTCGTGCGTGGATCATACGTGCCACTCAGCAGCTTGCTCTGAAATGGTAGCACGCGGAAGGTTCTCCCATGTAGTGAGATATGGTTTACATTGTCTGAATCATCTATCTATGCGCCAAATGGCTCGGAGGCGTGGAGGATTGCGAGAATGCGCATATGCATATGCATTTGCCGAATCAAGGTTACTGCAACGAACATATCTGTGACGAGTGTAACAATGAGGAGGAAACCCAGCGATTTGAGGGAGACAAGTTATGCGACGTCTGCTGTATGCATTAGTTCTAATATGCCCTTTATAAAGTTCGAGGAATGCGATAATATACTAATACTATAATAGATACGCTGAGATTTGAAAGTACTCCCGGCCTAGCAGATCAAGCAGTTGGAATACTTAGGTCCCCCGCGGCCCTGCGCAAGCTCCGGGGCGGTTGCCTAAGAGGAAGGGAATAAAAATAGTTTATCTAAGTGGAAGTGAAGGAAAGAAGGCCGCGGGGGAAGGTGCTAGCGTAAGTTTTGGGGAG
>QGMF01000202.1:0-50839 GCA_007821475.1 Lachnellula arida
ACCTCCGCCCAACGCCTCTCAGCCGTCGCAGTAGCAATGATCGGCGTCCTCGGCTCCGCCGCAGTCTTCACCATAATCCGGTGGATCGGCCCGCGCGCGCACCCGCTCATAAGCGTGAACTACTTCGCCGTCTGGTGCACGCTCGTCTCCACGGCCTCCCTCACGCTGCCCATCGCATCCTCGCCCTCCTTCGCCCTCCCAGCCAATCTGCGCCAGTGGGGCATGCTGCTGTTCCTCGGCGTCTGCGGCTTCGTCATGCAGTTCCTGCTCACGAGCGGGCTGGCGGCGGGCGGGAGGGGCAATGGCGCGCGGGCGACGAATATGATTTATACGAATATGCTGTTTGCGCTCGCGCTTGATAAGCTGGTTTTCGGGCAGAGTCCGGGGTGGTGGAGCTTAGGGGGGAGTGGGCTTATTTTGGGGAGTGCGGTTGTGGTTGCGGTGCAGAAGCAGCGGGGTGGGAGGATAGGGGCTGGGGGGAGGGATGAGGAGGTTGGGTGGACGGATGGGGTGGTGGAGGGGGAGGAGGAGATGAGAACGGGGATGTTGAGGGGGAGGGAGCGTGGTAACGAGGAGGTTGCTATTTTGAGGGAAGGCAATCCTGGGGATGAAGTTGGAGTTGTGGAGTTGAGTGATTTTCCTCCAAGGTCAGCGTGAAATTTCATAGCATTGTGTCCTCGTATAAAGCATGGAATTTGGATGTGGAGTTTTCAAGTATACATGTCAGGAGTTTGGTGGGTGTAGGATAATACCATTTGATCCTGGATGTAGATCAAAGTCTAGAAAGTCACATATGTGCTAATACCAATGCAAGTTATCAATCTCAAGTCATTATTTCTTCCATCCCTCTACGAGTCCTATTATCAACGTACTCGTACATACTTATTATTACCAAAATCCTCCTCCTTCACTGACCAATCCAATCCAATCCAGTCCAGCGGTCCAGCAAAGGAGAATAGGTAGCTAGGCTGCTCATTTCCTCGCACGGACGACTCGCGGCCAGAATCCAGATCTGTAGATAAGTTAATTCCTAGGCCCTACTCCTATTCCTACTCCTCGTAGAGTCGTTAAAGCGGATCAATCAGTCCCTTCGAATCTCTTCATTAATCAATCAATCAATCAATCAACCACTCTTTCGAATCCACCCAGCGATTGATATCCTTTTCCTTTTCTGGTACAGTATAGTACAGTACCAATTATGAGCAGAAAAATATATTAGGGAAGGATGGAAAATATAGCATGTAGGCATGATGTTGAAGATTAGTTGGAAGAGGAAAGGGGTTGACTGTTACCGTACTTCTAACTGAGAATCTGATGAGGATAGGAATAGGATGTTGGTAAGGTGACTATTATCTAAGTGATGTCTTAATTGATAGGGACATTTGAATGCTTTCTCTATTCTCTCAACCTACTTTATCCCCCCCCCCCTCCCGCTCTCTTAAATCTTCAACTTGTAAGGGAAGGGAAAGGGAGGCGTCGTGAAGATAGGATGAGATGAGATGAGATAAGATGTGTTATGAGGAAGTGAAAATATAGATAGAAGGGAGGAAAGTAGTAGTTAGATGATATTAAGTTCGCACTTGCGTTGTTACGTGTGAATTATTGCTGGGATTCCAAAGGAAATGTAGTGGGATATGGATGTTGAGAATATTCTAGTGCAGTGCGGTGATGATTTGATATGTACCTAGGATAGACATTAGGGTTTGTTAGGGAGGTATATATATACTCAAGACGCTGCAATTCCAATTCTATCCAACGCCAGCTTATGCATGCATTTATTCATCCACTGCCCAATCCATCAAACCGCATCCCCAGCACTCTTCTTCCTTCCCAACCCCAGCATCCTCCTCCTCGCCCCTCCCCCACCACCCGCATTCTTCTTCTCCTCCCCCTCATTCAAAGAAGCCCCCTTATCCCCCTTCCTCCTCCCCGTCTTAACATCCCTCCGACTAGCACAGCAGCAAATCAAGCAAAGATGTATAACCCAGCCAAAAATGCTAAACGCAGCCCCAACCCACATCAACGCAAACATCTGCTTCCCGATCTCCGCACCGATATCCAGACCGGCCTCCGACGTAATAACATTACGGAAGATCACAAACATCACGGTCCCGATGACGGCGCCGGCCGTTGTGAGCAGCGCAGCAATGAACGTCCATATCGCGAACGGGAGTTCCCACCACCGCGAGTACAGCGTTACGGGCGCGACGAAGATGCTGATGAAGTTCATGCAGACGCCTGTGAGGAAGCAGCCGAACATGACGCGCGAGGCGATCTTGATCAGGTCGAGGATGTTGTTGATGTCGGCGGGCAGGGCGATGGTGGCGCCGGACAGGAGCTCGTTGAGCAGGATGGACACGGGGTTGAACCAGTAGAGCGCGCGCGGGTTTGAGCAGTGCGTTATGCCGTCGCTGGTGTAGCCTTCGCAGAAGTTCCATAGGCCCACTTGGTAGAAGTCGTGGAGGCCGAGGGAGCGGGCGAGGGAGTTGGTGAAGATGAGGTCGCTGGGGGAGGAGGCGGGGATTATGTTGGAGAGGTTTAGTTTGATGAACCAGGTGGAGCGGATTACGGGTTTGTTGTTTATGTTTCCGATTAATGTCTGGTAGTAGGTTAGTTTTGGGGGGTTTGTTTGGGGGGGGGATTGAGGGGACTGACGAGGATTAGGAATATGACGGAGATGAAGAAAAAGAAGCTCGATATTGTTATCCATGTTTTCCGTTTCTTGGTGGCTTTTATGAGGAAGTTGGCTGGATGTTGTTGTTGTGGTGTTAGAGTTCGTTCTGAATCCCCTGATGGCTCCCCTTCTCCTGGAACAATTCCTCCATCTGCTGGCTCCCCTTCTGGAACAATTCCCCTATCTGCTGGTACTCCCTCTTCCTTCTGTTGCCGCCTCCTGGCACCTAGTGATTTGAAGCTGGGGAGAACCATCGTTGCTGGGTATCTTATCCAATTGGCACCTTCCCAGCGGTTGTGAAGAGATGGATGGATGGGAGGAGCGAATATGTCCGCAACGATCGGTCGAAAGCTACGGCAGGCCTTCGAAGAGAGGACGGGAGGGAGTAGTGAATATCAACAAAAAAGAAGTTGTTAGCAGTTAGGCCGACACCCACATCATCGATCAGCTACAGGGGTATCACTCCATTGCGCGTCTCAACAGTAGCGGCATCGACAGCGAATAGCCTGCCACTAAAGAGATGCAACTCTCCACTCTTACAGCCTGTGCTTTGGAGCCTAGGCCTAACGTGTGAAGATATTCCAAAAGTACGTGTATCACTGCAAAATGGGGCTGATCAAAATTCCAAGTGTGTTGCAAAATAATTTACACATTGGTAGACGTTGCGTTGGTAGTATTACGGTTGGCGTTTAAATATACGCTGAAGAAGCGGCGGTTTCAGCCATATGCCGATAGGCTTTACCGTACGTTAGGGCATGTGGGGACGCTGTGCCCAATCCGGATCTACCTTCGCAGCCTCTTTCTTCCAGGCCAGGTTGATCTACATCCTGGAGCAGATCCGAGTCAGTCCCCGAGATTTACTTTTCCCACAGAAGAGTCCGTACCCGTACCTCCGTACCGTACTCCGTACTCCAAGAATGTCACTGACATAACCCCATAACCTACCGCCATCAAGACTTGTGCAGAAGCGTAGAAGACGCGTGGTTCATACGGTACGGGATCACAACATCGATACGATACGGGTGTTTCTCATCGGATCGATCATCGATGGCTGCGTGCTGGCACTGCTGGCAGGTAGCCTCCCGAGGAACACCACCAAAAAGCTCAGCCTCAATCATGACGCTCGCGCCTAGGCCTGTTTAGTCCGTACCTTATCAAACATTAGCTTTTCTCCCTGAAACATTTCCCCCTTTTGTTAAATTTGCAAATTTTCTTGGAGAGACCCAAGGTAGCGATCTAGTATCTAGATCTTTTTAGATCTTTTTAAAGTGAAGGAATACTCCGTAGAAAGCCTAAAGCGGGAGCACCGGAGTCTTCCCACATGCACGGTTACGCTTTCTAGCTGCCGATCTACGTCATTATTGTGATTTCCCACTCTTTTTTCTCCGTACTTCGTTGGGCTGGTGTTTGTTGACATCCATCATCCGTCTTGGGTTATTATTCTCCGATTCGTATTTTGAATATTCTCTTTCCCCGTGGGCTTCCAGATATAATCTTGCACCCCAGCATTGTATTTGATTGTTGCTGCCCATCGCTGGTCGTTTCTCAACCTTGAGAGAAGGGCAAACACCGCAACAATGCTCTACTCATGGCTCCTCCCCTATGGCTTTGCCTTTGCCATTGCTGCCAATGCTCAGGATTCCAGCTCCAGCTCCGATTCGAGCTCTTCTTCTGCTTCCGGCTCTGACAGTGATGTTCTCCTGTTGACTGGTGTCACTGAAGAAGCTACGCCTACCGGAGATTATATCTCCTATACTTCAACTATTACGAGACCCGCGACTTCTGCCATCACAACCTCTGAAATTGTCTCGACAATAACCAGTGGATCCACAACCCGAACCACAACTCTCGGATCAACTACGTTATTTGCTGTCGGAACCTCAATAATAACATCAAACGATTCCACGGCGACTGGGAGTGACAAATCGACAGTATCTTCATCCAGTCCCTCTCAAGTCCTCATCTCAGGATTACCCAAAACCTCCACCTCCACATCCCTAAACAGCACCACAAACGGCACAAGCACGTCGACCTCCTCCTCCGCCACCCCCACAAACACCACCCCCTGCAACAACTATGCGGAATTCTGTTCCCGCAAATACGGCAACATCACCGAAGTATCCGCCCACAACTCCCCCTTCGTCAAGTCGGGCAACGCAGCCGCCAACCAAGCCCTCTCCGTAACCACGCAGCTGAACGACGGCATCCGGCTCCTGCAAGGGCAGATGCACTTTGTAAACAACACGCCGCACTTCTGCCACACGTCCTGCGACGTGCTGGACGCCGGTCCCATCACGACGTACCTGGCGGAAGTCTACACATGGGTCTCGACACACCCGTACGACGTCGTAACGATCCTGCTCGAAAATGGCAACTACTCCAAAGTCGACACCTACGTCCCGTTCATCCAATCCACCGGGCTCGTGCAATACGCGTACGAGCCGCCCATCATCCCCATGGCGCTGAATGACTGGCCGACCCTCGCGTCCATGATCCTGTCCGGCAAGCGCGTTGTCTTCTTCATGGACTACGACGCGAACCAGACCTCCGTGCCCTGGATCTTGGACGAGTTCTCCCAGATGTGGGAAACGCCCTTTGATCCCACGAACCGCTCCTTCCCCTGCACCGCGCAGCGGCCGCCGAGCCTGTCGGCTAACGACGCGAAGAATCGCATGTACCTAACGAACCACAACCTCAACTACGATATCAACGTGCTGGGAAACTCCCTCCTGGTGCCGAATATCCCGCTGCTGAATATCACAAATAACATCACCGGCGACGGCTCCCTCGGTGTTTCGACCCAGGATTGCGTGCAGGCGTGGGGATATCCGCCCAAGTTCCTGAATGTGGATTTTTATAACGTGGGCAATGGGAGTGTGTTTGAGGTGGCGGCCAAGTATAACAACGTGTCGTATACTAGACAGTGTTGTGGTTTGGCGGTTAGTGGAGCGGGGGAGCTGGTGCGCGCGGGGAGGAGTGTGGGGTTCGCGGTGGGGGCTATGTTGGGTAGTGTGCTGGTTTTGGGGTTATAATGATGGGAGAGGTGGGAGGAGGATGGGCGGGAAAAATATAGACACGGCCTTTTCCTGTATATGAATAATTTTTAGATGGGCTTGGATTTTACATACATGCATATTTGCACAAGGCGAGGCGTTGGGAGTCATTATGGGTTCTCGATTAGCTGGCTGTATATGCCTTGATAGATATACATACTTATAGAAAGATCAATATATAATGTTTCAAGAATTCAAGTAAAGTATGTCATCAAACAACCTACATCTATATCCATATTCACATCTGATTCTATTCAGCGCAGCATAATTCGTCTCACTATATTCTATTATTCACTTCCCCTTTTCAACATGAAGACTCTATGCACCCATTCGATTTAGCGCGTTTACATACCATATACCTCACCTCTAAAACAACCCTTTAACCATTCTTAAAACATCATCACACACAATAACAATACTCAGGATATTGAAATATATATCTCTACATATCTATTATTTAATCATACTTTTTATTAACTCATAAATCATTATCATCTCCAATCCCCTACACTCACACCACCCCCCCTTTATTCTCCACCCACGGCGTACTCGCCTCCAACAACTTCCCAAAATCCGGCGTCCCCAGCCCCGTAACCGCATCCCAGCCCTCCGTCGCATTCCACGCCGCGCCGGGGATCACCGGACTGCCATTCGCACCGATATTAAAGCGGCCGAAACCGTTGCACCCGGTGCTCGCACCGAGCGTGACGTCGTTCAGCGCAAAGTCGCCGACGGCGTAGAGCCAGGGGTTCAGGAAGCCGAGCGTAGGGAGGTTGGCCGAGACGCGCGCCGAGTTGAGGAGCGCGATGATGCCGTTGAAGGTCGGCGCTGCGCAGGATGTGCCGCGGTAGCCCTGGTCGATGCCTTGGTCGATGACGCGGAAGTTTTGGGACTGTGCTGCGACGTCGGGGAAGCCGCGACCGCTGGTGTTGAAGTAGCCTGCGTTCTGGTCGCCGATCTTGGCTAGGTAGCCGGAGACGGCGAGGTCTTGGTAGGCGGGTCTGGGCCAGATGTTGGAGAAGCCGCCAGAGGAGAAGAAGATTGCTACTTCGGGCTCGATGTAGCGCGTTCCGCCGACCGATGTCACGTATGGGCACGAGGCTGGGAATTGCGGCTGGAATTTGGTCGTATTCTTGCCGTCGTTGGAGAGACAGAAGTCTCCTGTGCCGGAATCGCCTGATGAGAAGAGGATGGACTTTCCTCTTGCTCCGAGCTGGGCGAAGAGCTGGCAGACTTGTGTGGCGTATGCGATGGGGATTTCCTGCTCGTTCTCGCCGTAGGATAGGGAGATGCTGTTGGGGATGTCCTTGTTGTCGAGCTTGGTGATTGCCAGGAGGAAGTCGAGGTAGGGCTCGTTGGTGTTGTCTGCTTCGGTTGGCGAGTCGCCGTCTACGATTAACAGACCTCGTCCACCGACACTGAATTCAGTTACTGGAGTGGGGTAGCTTGTTCCGAGGATATATTGGTTATCGAGGTTAGCTTCCCCAGAGTCGTCAAGGGAGGTCTGATTGTTGCCACCACCGTTGTATTGTATGACCGTAAACTAAAACAGGTGAGTATGTGGGAGTTGGACTAAGAAGTTTTCTACTTACGTTGGTCCCAACGGCATATGGAGCGTAAACTTTCTCGAATTCAGCCAAATCGGCGTATCTGGCGTATTCCTCCAAGAAAGAAGCATAACCAACAGTGTTTCCATTATTTGGGTCTGCCTTGTAATGGACATTGTACAGGTCCAGTAAGCACTCGGGAGTGATTGTAAGGTTGCAGGTGGTATTGACTTGAGGAGCGCTTCCGAACCATTTGGATACCCCATTTGATGCGTGTCCAGCATCAAAGAGCTGAGCATATGAAGAAAGCGGCTTCAAAGATCCAAATCTGGTTGTGGGCTGAACGAAATTGATATGATACCTAACACTCTCTGGTACCGAGTATTTAAGAGTTCGGAGAATCTCCTGGCTCTCCTCACTACGGTACCATCCGAATTCGGTGTCGAGGAGTGTGTTGGCGGTCTTGACATTAGTTTGGAAGAGGACGTAATCGCTATCATCTGTAATCGAGGTGATGTTGTTCTCCTGAAGCCAAGCAATGGCTGCAGAGCTCGTCTCCTTTGTTGGCTCCAAAAGAGAACGGAGTTCGTGTCCCTCGTAATGCATTCCATATTGCTTATGGTCTGGGGTTGAGACCTCCATGAGCTTGTCGTACAGAGATTCTACATTCTGCTGTTTGAGAGACAGACGAAGCTTGAGAATCTCAGTCCCTTCAGCAGGACGTACGAAGGTCCAGCCGCGGGGAGCTTGGTAGATAGACTCAAAGACAGCTGCTTGAGCGAGGGAAGCAATGGAGAGAATCCGCAGAGCGGAGTTGAGGGAGAACATAATGGTAAGAGGGTTCGCGAACTGAACCGTAGAAATAAGGAGAGAGCGCAATGCGCGTTGACAAGGGAAAGAGCTTCTTATACTCACGGATCCTTGCCTGAATAGCTCTACCCTTTCCAACACCTCGGCCTTGGCTCATCAACGGCATGGTACAGTATGGATGGCTGCTGGCTCGGTGGGACCTGCTTATCCGAATGCTTTCCGATTCTTGGTACCTGCTCAATCCGTCATGGTTCTGGGGTATGCTGTATGTATCAATGGCACAATTTGCAAACGCGATGAGGGGACGACGGCATGCTTCGTATACCTCCGTAATTGAGGGGTAGTACATTAGATTGCAGCTGCAGTATCAGGGCTTGGCCCCTGTCGAGCCCGAGTTAAGCTTGTGTGTAGCGTGGGAATCCCTGGAATGCATGCTTGCATGCAGAAGGTGTTTAACCGGACCGTCCATTCGGCACGGAGGGCAAGAGGAGGCTGCAATACTTCAGGGAGGCTTGTTTTTGTTGGTGTTGTAAAAGTGTTCCTGCATTCTAAGCTTACTTTCAGCCTATCAGAAGTAGCGTTTCGTGGCCCCGCCGCCGCCTCCCGGGACCAGTACTGTATCTTAGCGCTCAACTCCTGCCTGATAGGGCTAGCACCCGTTGATTACGGTACTTGGACATGCCGATCCCCTCTTGATAGCTCTCATTGTTATCTTCAAATAATAATGGAACACTTTCCCATCTCAAAGTGGGATCCTCAGCGGACTCGTCGAAGAATAGCTACTGTACCTTACGGTAGGGTAGATATTTAGGTATGACTTGAAGTCATTGACTTCAAAGCTTCTTTCTTCGCAACAAGCTACGGCTAGGAAGAAACGGCGAAAGCGGCAAACCGGAACCGATGTTTGCAGCTTCCCAATTTGTCTGTACTCATACGGAAGATTCAAAATACCGGTATCCTCTCCGTAAATTTTCCGTCCAGTTGCGACATCAATTGACTTTTTGTCGTCTTAAGTTATACAAATCCCTTTGCCCGTTACCTAGTTAGGTACATAAGGATTGACAAATGAAGCATTTTCATTCATGATTACCTCTAAGTACCGGTACCTACCAAAGCATAATTTTCCTTTTGTCTTTCAGGAAAATATCGTGGGCCTGGTCCTGGCGATATCCGCGTGGCCGCATGACATGGGCCAGAGCTTTGTTGCACTTCGCAGGCACTCGTCATATATGATATGTAACGGGAATATTGACAGGTATTTCCAACATTCCCAGCGCGTAGCGTGGGTTGCAAAAGCATCATACGAGCGACTCAAGTGACAGCCTCAAAACACACCTTAGAAAACCCATCTCGTCCAAAGTTGTTTGTTCAGAGTGTGTCAGTCTATGGTTCTATTCTAATTATTACGATTACATTATGCGTGTTCTCCGTATCTCATTATCTTTGCCCAGATAGTTGGTAGGTCACATCCATCTACTTCATGCTTCACTCAATCCCTTCAAAGCACCTTCCAGCCAGTCTATCATTTCTACCGCCTCATCATCATCTAACACCCCAGTCGCCCAACTCAACGAAACAGTCATGATACCGTTCTTCGCAGACGCGATGGAAAATATGTAAGGATCAGCATACGTGCACTGCGCCGTCGCGAACAGCACGCGATCAAAACACGCCTTCTGTTCCCCCGCTTCCCCTCTTACCCCGCCATCCAGAACCCCAATATTCGTAACCTCAAACGCGTGCTCTCTCTTCTTACCAAACATACCGTAGAAGAACTTGTTATAGTCGGACACGAATTTCAACAGCCCAACGTTTTGATTCGATGTCGTTGCCGTTCCCTCATCGATTTGCTTTTTGCTTGCTCTTGCACCTTCCCACAGCTTCTCATCGTCTTGCTCTGGTTTGTCACCGGAATTTGACCGGCAGGATATATATCCCCAAAGCGGGCGCTCCTCGGATGAAAAGCATGGCGTTAGGTTCGAGACGTAACAGCCCATGTCTCGGTTTGAATGCCCCGTGAATTTGCGGAGGGAGAATGGGATATTGCTCGTGAAGTGCGTGTAGGAAGGATACATGACTGCTAGTTTTCGGGCCACTAGAATGGTGAGCAGCGCCGTCATGCTCGTGTTTTCCTTCCGGCAACGCCTCAGCAGGCCACCAACAACGTCTGACGAGAGCGAGAAGCTCTTGAGGTTGCCGATGGGAGGTCGAGGGGCCTCAGCACTGATAGGAGATCCGGACCAATTCAAAGGATCTTCCGTTGACCATACGTAGGTACTGATGATCTTCTTGAGGGCGAAGAATATCCCAACCGGGAGTGCAGTCTTCATCTCCATATTCGGGACAAGAGGGAGTTTTGGAACCGAGACGACCGCTTCTTCCTCAATATTAGATATAGTCTCAATCTTGCCATCAATCAACCCATTCAGCGCATCTAGGAAAGTAAGCTGGAAAGCGCCCGCCGAAACCCCATCAGCAATGGCATGGTGACAAAAGAACCCAACAGCGAACGTCTCAACATCTTGGCCTTTGCCCACCACAACCCTCCACATCGGCAAGTCATCCACAACCACAAAAGGCGCTCGCAGCGCATCTGTAACCCACGAATCATACGACGCTTCCAGATCCGCATTCACGACCTCGACGACTCTACGAAAGTCAATCGTAGGCAACCTGATCCATTTCGGCTCGACGGTCGCTTCATCCTGCACCGTGACGCCCATAATAGGATGATGGTTCAGCACTTCTCGCAGAGCTGCATAGACCACTTGCTCCAGACTATTGCTAGCGAGCAGGGAGCGCGGTGCAGTGTAGGTGGCCGTGACGCCGAACTTGTTGTAAAACTTCACGTGGTTTCGGAGGATATTGAACCTCTCCATGTGGCCTGAATCCATTATTAGCAAGTTTCTTTACTTGTCAGAGGTGTTTCATGTTTTGAGAGTACCGGTTGGCCGCAACGCAACGTCGTCCATCTCCTTGTTCATCATTATCGCGGGATTCGATTCCAGAGTCTGCCTGCCTGCCTAGTAAATTACCTTTCCTCAAAAGTGCGAGTGATGGGATTTTATATATTCATATTGAAATTAAACCGAGGCTCTCCTCCGCCGCTTCCGATATCTTGTTTTATCTTTCAAGGCGATGGATCTCAGACGTCGTCAAATTTACTCCGCGGTGTTTATGAAAGGGGACAATACTCCATATTTGCGTGATTTTATCCACAGGGGGCTACGCTTAGAGGGTCCGTGCCGTACGCGAAGCCTAATCCAGAGACCGCCCCCTGCTGCGCAACGAATGGTCCAATGGAAATGTTTGAAAGAGGCTTACTCATCAACTCTCTCAGCTCACCAGGCTTGAGCGAAATATTCAGTAAGCGAGCCCCTTTTGCACTGACTGGACATCACTTATTTGCACATTTCGAAGAATAGTCACTCTTGTGACGACAACAGAGAAGGAATATGTTACACAGCATCGCCTTTTTGATAAGGAGAGAGCTATCCTAAAGATAAATTATCTTGACTGTGGGTTCAGCCCTGCCTTGCCCTGCCCTGCATCCCATATTCCATATCCCATCCCATTTTCGACAACTTTTTCTACCTTTTCAACGCCCCGCCCCGCCCCGCCCTGCCCTACTCTACCTTACCCTACCTTACCCTACCCTATCCTTCATCCAGTGTCCCACCCCAATTTGGACAATTTCCCCCCCATTTTCAACCCCCCACCCCCACAGTAGGCCGCCATGTGCATTTTACAAACTTCCACGAGGATTAGTCCGAGCCCTCATCCCCTCAATTCCCCACAATTCCAAGTCGCAGTGGTACAATCAGAGAAGGCCTGCGACTTCACCTACCGTCGCGTTCATATCCAGCTGCACAATTGGGCTCCACCATTTTCGGTAGTCATCCAGTTCGGGACGTTGTAACATCTTACACAATGCTGTAGCATCTTTGTAATGATCGGCGTCTCGGATTTTCATCACGCGTCTGGCGGCTCTGAGTGTGGAGACCCGGGTTTCCTCTTCCCAGTCAGTCGTTTCCTTCTGTAAGCGTATTATTATCTGTTGGGCGCTCTCGTATTCCTTCACCCCAAAAATGATTCCCTTCTCTCTCTGGGCCTTCAACTCCTGCACCACCACCGTCTCTAGCTCATCTGATTGCAAGATATCAACACCAGGGAAAGACTGGGGATGGTAATCCCTGACTTCGTCTCGTACGAATCCCAGAAGTTGGTAAATAAGGTCATGAAGTCTTGCCAGAGCCATGACCCTATGATAAGGTTCAGTCTTACACCAGTGTGATTGTGAAGAGAGAGGAAGGTCCATCATTCCAGATTTCACACGGAGTATCAGATCTTCTGCATGCTGAAGATAATACTGCTTGTCATCATCCGGAAGTAACGTGCAGTTGAGCATGCACTCGTAGAGACGATCCACCGCTTTCTGAACTCGTGACAGGTAGGCATATTCTACCTCGAAGAAATCAGAAGATTCCATACTACTGATACATGAAGATTCGAGTTTGACACGCTCATAATCTATCGGGGTATTGGTGGGACGGCCATAGCTGAAATACGAATATACTCCGTACTTGTGTATGGGAGGATATGGAAGTAATCGCTTCTCTACAATCACTTTTGATCCGTCAGCATTTCCTCTACGACTGTACCGCTTGAATGAAGCTTGGAGGGAATCTTACCAGCACTTTTCCCCTCGGAGGAATCCTCAGGTGGCCATGTTCCAGCAGTTTGGTGAAGGCGGCACCGTGTATAAGCAGCATCGAATTGCGCTTTATAGTCGGGCTTCCCGGTACTTTCCAACTCTGAAGGCCCGGTTGTAACGTTGCTTGAGTCAAACAGAGGTGGAACTGGAAGTACGGAGAATTGAGGTTGAACAGGGACTGCCTCCCCAGTCAAGCCATTTGGCTGTTCGGATTCGGAATTTGGATCCATGGTATCTGACCTAAGCGTCGTCGATGTCGAGGGTGGGCTTGTTGGACTCTGGGGGATGAATGCTTTGAGCGAAAAGCTTGGTTTATTGTGTTCTGCGATGCGAGTGCTTCGAAGAGGATGCTGGGAATCCGAGTTCTTGCTGTTGGGTGTGCGAATCGAAGTGGAAGATGGTTTAGCCATTTTGAAATAATTCTGTGGGAAAGGATATTTTTATACTTAGTGGTTGTGATTTGGACTGGAATTTTTTTGAGGGCATTGGGTCATAAATCGAGAGGTACCGTGTTGGTTTGGGTGCTAAGGAGCGGGAAGGCACGAAGGGTCCAAAATACAGCCATTTGGGAAACAAAATTTTCAGGCTTAGAGGACGGAGCAAAAACGGTGCAGGAACTAACATGTCTTTCTGGCGCCGACAAAGACGGGTGCACGCTATTGAGGGTTATCTTGCGAAGTGATGTGCAACTCGGGATTCACGTGCTGCCACCCCCTTTTTCTCCATTTAACGAAGCTCCACAATTTTCAAAGCAGTGTATTTACAGACTGAAGACATATTCCCTTAATGTGTTTTAAACCTAATGCTGAGCTTTGTAAAACACAGAAGAAATGGAAAATACAGTGAATAGATTAATCCTAACAAAGAAGGGACGACGTGCTGAGGCATGGTACGCTAGAAAAATGAGAGAGCTAGGTACGCCTTGAAAGTCGTCTCACTAAAACTACCAGGCCATAAAATTTAATCTGAGTATCAATACATTAACTAAAAATACTGTATTAAGCGCTAGAGAGAAGACAGAACCGGCTCGAGAGGTAACGCACTAAGCGGTGACAGTAACAGGTGTCCGGCCGTATAAGACCTAAGTCTCAAATATATCCAAGCCTATATCTCTCCCCAACAATCTACCACGTTTTCTCCAACCCCCATTGGACCTTTTTAGCATCTCATTCTTCATCGAGGCTTGTCCGAAGCGACCCCACGTGTTTATAAGTACCTCTACAATCACCGTCTAGAGCAGCACAGCACAGCAGTACAACGGAGGCCTACAAATTAAACACTTCATAAATCAAGTCTTTGTGTGTTCTATACGCCGTAGTACATAATAATGTCTTTTTCACATGTATAAATATCATCCCTTTCATCTATTAATCATCCCTCGCTCACCACAAGGTGAAATTTGGAAAATTATATGTACAAGATAGGGTTCTATACGTGGTCTGCCGCGTAGCGCTACCAGCGCCGGCGTACGTATGACCTAACATTGCTGGTAAAAAACAATATATTGACTGATGTAGGGTCATCCCTAGGCGCTTTACTTTCTGGCTAGAGGGTCCTGAGTTGTACCATTTCTGGTTCTATGCCCTACCCTGCTACCCATGGTTTTCACCAACTTCGCGATCGAGTTGCACTACCGCACCCTACCGAGAATCTCCTTCTACGGGTATGGAGTCTAACCAAAGCCTTGTTAGATTAATAAGACCTCCGAGATATACTCTAGCTTCTGGTATGAGACGGAAGAATATAGATTTTTCAAGAAACTAGCCTTTCGATTACGTTATTTTTGATCATTGCACGATGGAAATGGTTGGAAGCGGGCATGTAGGACTCTCACTCTGTTAGTAGCTTATCTCATCTGAAGGAACAAGTGGTAAGGCTAATAATAGTCGGTCTTCCTTCTTAGATCCCTTCCACTACTACCTATTAGCTGTCAAATTCCATGTGACCTTTTAAAGGGTAAGAATCAAAAAAGCCAAATCCTTATCTAAAATTTGCTTTTCTTTCCTTGGTACGCTTACACTAACTGCGTTTAGGTAACATTATCATCTATAACCGGGAAATGTTTATATCAAATATAATAAATTGAAGATTATTGCACATGCTTGCTCTGTAGGCTCATGTGTATCTTTTTCTGAGGTATTGTGGAATCTAAAAGACAAAGAATGCAGCATTCATTTCTCGCAAGTAATAAGCTTACGAAAGGAAGAAAGCATGAGATAACGGCGGTATATTTACCTTCAAGTAGAAGAATTGCAGAGAAAAACATTGTCATTAATATATGTGGTGCATATAAAGCTTACGAGGAGGGGTCAAGGAGGGGTTCAGACTTCTTTGCCTGTGCCATATATGACCACCAACACCACTGCAGTAGACGCTGCGCTTCTAAAACAGAAATTTCATTGATTACGATAGATCAAAACAATCACAGAGAATGGCAAGAGGAAAATTAAAATGAAATATCAATATAAACCCATGAAGTCACAGAAGAACCCAAACTCCACTCCGTTATCGCAGCATCTTATCTCAACCCCTGCAAAAAAAGCACCGCATCTCTGCCCCTCAATTTGCAAGCTCTTTCATCTCGAATCAACAACCACACCCACCCTCTCACTCCACAACAACAACCATGACCTCCCCAACCAAACTCCGCATCCTTCCCCTCGCAGACTTCAAACCCGCCGCCTCCTCCCGCGCCTGGGTCTCAATACCAAACCCCAACAACCTCCCCCTCCTCGCAACCGCCACCTCCGACAAAACAGCCCGCGTCTACTCCCTCAAAAACTTCACGCTGCACTCGACCCTCGAAGGCGGCCACTCGCGCTCAGTCCGCAGCGTAGCATGGAAGCCTGCTGCGGGCAGTAACGGCGTGCTGAGTATCGCGACGGGCAGTTTCGATGCCACGATGGGGATATGGCGGCGTTCGGAAGAAGAGGCCTCGGGCGGCGGGGTCGAGGTAGAGATTTCCGAACTGGGCGAGGAGAAGGACGAGGATCCTGATTGGGAGTTTGCGATTGTGCTCGAGGGACACGATTCCGAGGTCAAGAACGTGGCGTATTCGCCGTCGGGACAGTGGCTTGCGAGCTGTTCGCGGGACAAGAGCGTGTGGATCTGGGAGGATATTGGGGATGAGGGGGACGATGAGTTTGAGACGATTGCGGTGCTGCAGGAGCATGGGGCGGATGTCAAGTTTGTTTGTTGGAGGACGGATGATGGGAATGGGGAGGTGCTTGCGAGTGCTAGTTATGATGAGACGATTCGGTTCTGGAAGGGGGATGATGAGGGGGAGTGGAGCCAGATTGCGCTGCTAGAGGGGCATCAGGGCATTGTTTGGTGTTTGGATTGGGAGCCGGAAGTCAGCATGAAGATGTTTGCTGGTGAGTCGGATGCAACGGACGAGTATAATCGACAGACTCCACGTCTTATATCGTCTTCCTCGGACTGTTCGATACGGATATGGTCAATTGCACCTGCGCCGCCTCCTCCAAATCGACCTTCTTACTTCAACACCGGTATTCCTTCTACAATGCGGCCTGGTCCTACCAACGAGACATGGGAATGCACAGCTACGCTTCCAAAAGCTCACGATTTCCCCATATACTCCATTAACTGGAGTAAAAAGAGTGGGAGAGTGGTATCTACAGGGGGTGATGGTAAGATAGTCATCTACGAAGAGACAAAGAAAGGACGGACCTCAGTAGGCGGAGAAATCGAGCGGGAATGGGAAATAATCGGTTCGGTAGAAGGAGCGCATGGCCCTTACGAGATAAACCATGTAACATGGTGTACACGTTTCGACGCTGGAAAGAAGGAAGAAGGCGAAGAGATGATAATCTCTACAGGAGACGACGGTGCAGTCAGAGCCTGGGCTATTGAGGACATTGTAGAGAAAGGGGATGGGGCTGCAGATCCAGATGCTATGAACGGCGTCTCGATGACTGTAAGATGATCAATGATTTTGAAAGGGATGTATAGTAGTGCAGCAGTGTGGCATCTTTGGCATAGCGAGGCGCATAGGCGTCGTATATAGATCTGGACAAAAATTAAATCAGGAATAAATCGCTATTTTAGTAGTATAATCCAGTAAATCATTATCGTCTAAATTCAATACAATATTACGGAAGATAATAATAAGCTACAATATATCTGCTATATAAAAGCTTGATATAAAAAAGGTTACCTAGTTATATTTCTAAGAATTTAACTTAGCCTGGCGGAGCCTCCGCATCACGTGACCCACCTCCTTTTTACAGTATTACCAGAAGGTGAACCTGCAGCTAGTAAACTAAGTCGAGTTGACACTTTAGAAAAACAAGTAGTCTAAACACCTAGCATGTTAAAATGTATAGATCGAATGAACACGTTAAACTATATAGATCATGTAATCATAATTTGAAATAGTATTGATCGAGTAAATAACCGCTCACCAGGTTATACTTTAGGCCGCCAAGAGATAAAGCCTTCCGAAAACACAACGAGTATTAAAAATATATACTGAATCTAGGCGGTTCCAGTCATGCAAACGTTAACATGAAGTTTGCGGAGTATCAAAAGGACGTAGCCAAGTCAATTAACCTAGCCAGTGCTTTGGCATGTTCGCTGTTCTGGGAATCGAAGTTAGCAGCCTTTCATTAAGAAATATAAAGAAGGAACTTATTTACCATCATAGAAAAGTGGTTCGCTCCTTCGGCTATGTGGACTGTCACTGTGGAACCAGGGAAAAGCTCCGCCCAGTCCCCGGCTGTGAAATCAGTCCGCTGCTCCGTCAAAAATTTCATACCCTCATTATCGTCAGACCCTGGTGGTAATTTTGGATATTCGACGCCGTCAAGGGCACATTGGCTTGCCCAAATGATAGAAGTGTGGGGCGTGAGCCCTACTGGCAGAGGCTCAGCCCAGTACTCGTGTAACAAGTCGATAGTTGCGTTGAAGTGAGGAACGAGCCACTTTGGCGGTGCGACTTTATCCTTCCCACTGTCGCCACCAATCTGCCCAAAGATGCCCAGAGAACTGCAATGATTGTAAAACCGCTGGGGCAGCCTGTCCATGCCCTTTGGCACGGGAGAATCGATCAGTACTAAGTTTGCTACCTTGTGGCGGTTGGAAATAAGCCTTTGCGTTGCTCGATATGCAAAGACGCCACCAGCTGACCAGCCACCTAAGTTGTAAGGCCCATTGGGCTGTCTTACTTGTATTTCTGCAAGGTAGCTTGTGATGAGATCGTCAAATGAGCATTTCATATCTTCTGGCTCTCGCATATAGGGAGATATGAGGGCAATGACTGTTAAGTCATCATTTATTTGGGGGATGTTGACGTAAGAATACGCTGAGCCCGATCCATCTGGAAACAAGAATAGAGTTCGACCACTGGATGTTGATGCCCGATGAAGCACGACCGAAGAGGATTGTCGAATTTGATATTTGTGGTTTAAGTTTATATTGCCTGAAGCAGAGAGTTGTGATAGAGTCTCTTGGGATAACAATGGTAGCTGCCGTTGTATTTCGGAAGTTGTTGAGGAAGGAGATGTGGCTCGAGCATCATCAGCGACGGAAGAAGGAACCGAGCTTGTCTTCTCTAGCAACCCCATCGACCGCGCCAATCCCTCTTTCAACTGTCCCACGGTAGAATATTGATCGAATATCGAGAATCCAGACTTGATGCCAAAGCTCAACTCTTCCTCAAGGCGGCTTGTGATGATCAATGCCAAAAGAGAGTCGATGCCAATCGAGGCAAAGGTAGTTCCATCATTAAATTCGCCGATGTCAATGCCGCTCTCTTCGGAGAGAATTTCCAGGATCTTAGCGTGCTTATCCAGTACAATATTGTTCATCGCATTAGGCAGCATAGGTATTTGGGCAGGTGTTGTAGTGATTGTTTCACCAAAATCCGAAGGCATCGAGCCTGCAGGTAGATCTATAACTGGGTTTGAAATTGCATGACGGCTTGAAGTATCCCTACTTGTTGACTGAAGAATGCTGTGTAAAAGTCGTTTCGGTACACCTTGAAGCTAAGGGAAAGGTTAGTTGTATTTCTCGCCATTTTAAGGCAAGTTTTTATTCCAAGGCCAGTGTTACATTTAGAGTCATAATCTTGAGGAATATTTTGAACGTACTTGAAGCTGTTCGAACCTGCCAACAGGCTTGTTTCCGTCAAAGATAACAAGGGTGCCTTCCCAAATAGAGCCTTGGGCCTTGATCATTTTTACGTGCGACCGGTATATCTTGCCTGGAACGAGAGATTCGAAAAGCATGAAAGAGCCCCAGCCGTGATTGACAAAGACTTCACGATCAAGGTCTGAGTGATCGTTGGCGTTCATGACGAATCCAGCAGATTGACAGAATGCATCGATGTAGGCGGGATGTGTGTGGAAAGTCACACGGTCAGTATGCTTGACAGTACTTGTATCAATCTTGCTAACTGCTTCCATTGCCTCGCTATCAAGAACGATTTCGGCCAAAGCACGATAATATTCTGGATCAAACTCGGCTAAGGAGGCAACCATCCTATATATCATCGTATTGTTGAACTTATAACACATATCTGTTGCAAGACCTGCTTCGAGTTGATCTATTCGAGATCGACATTTTGCTCCGTAAGACTCTAGCCACTGCAAATCGAGACGGCTCGTAAAAAATACAACGCATCTAGCATGTGTTGTAATTATATTTCCATTTGTCTGGAGTTATTAGCGAGTTACCTTATGACGAAGAGACAGCTCTTACATCTACACTCGAAAACTGGCACTTGGCACTCTTCTTATCCCAGTCGACTTCTATTGAGGTATGCAGTAGCTGTGGCCCTTCAGGTTGTGCAATAAGTGCAGTTTCGATCATCATGTTAGCGATATCAATCTGCTGTTCCTCTATGGCTGGTTGGTATTTATTGCGGATATATTCGCCTACGGAAAGAGCAATATCGGCGTAGACTGACTATATGATCTGTCAGATTTGCGGTTCATGGAAATAAGAATGCTCTGGGGAGGAATAAGATCTTACAGGCGTGCATAGTGGAATGCCATTAACTTTGTGTCCCTTAACAAGCGCATGAAGATCTGAACGGTGAATATCAGACTCAACTGTCATTGAACCAAAGTCATCTCCCACGTCTTCAGAAACAACCTTGTGTATTGTTGTACTCAAGAGCCCCAAGCATTCATTCCCCGTCTCCCGACTGGTGTGAAGCGGATCGCCTTTGCGAAGTGACCAGTCGTTGACATACTTTATCCAATACTCTTTGAGATCCCAGTTATAAGCCGGCAAATCAAGAACCTCTTGACAAAACGCAAAATCCCGATGACATTCCCTCCACTGTATTTCGGCGCCTGCCAAATACAAAGTTGACAATGTGTCTGCCAAAATCTTCCAGGTATCTATGTCACGAACAAGTGATGGAAGAGTGACTGGCCGGTTGTCCAGGATTGATTTTATCATCCGAGAAACTGTAGGATGAGGCCCAATCTCGATGAATGTTGTATTATCTCTGACAACACCATCTCTCATTGCCGCAGAGAGCGCCCCGACCATATCAACGGGTTTACGGCAATGTTCCACCAGGTGTTTTGGTCCAAAGATTCCGGGCAGACGAACCACAGCCGCTGCTGAGGGACATATAACAGGAATAGAAGGCTGGTGAAAAGTCACCCCTCGACTTTTAAACTTAAACGTCTCGAGCACGCAGTCTACCTGAGAGGAGTGAAAGGCATAGGGCGTCTTGACGGTAGCCGTGATAATGTTTCGTGACGCGAGAAATTGAGATAGCCTTTCAATGTTTTCGCGATTTCCACCGAGGACAACGTCAGTTGGACCATTGCAGCATGCAACCTCGACCTGATAGGATTGTATGAAAGCTGCAAGTGTAGCAAGCGGAGCTTTGACAGCTAGCATCAAGTGTGTATGTGGCGAGCATCTTTGTTCAAGCTCTTGGGCGCGCACCCCGACCAAGTAAATGGTATCGGCCTCAGAAATTACACTAGCAGTATTTAGTGCAGCATAGTGACCTAGACTATGGCCCACGACAGCCTGCGGGACAATTCCGAAGGAACCCCACAGCTTGACTAAAGCCATCTGTAGACAAGTAATAGCCAGCTGCACTGCCACTGGAGATTGATCCAATGTCTGGTTCCCGCCACTGCTCCCACCGATAACGGGGATGATTGAAGGGAAACCTTGGTTTTGTGCGAGTTGATCGTAGCGGTAAATGTTAGCTCGAAAGGAGGAGACGGTGGATAATAGATCCTTCCCCATTCCAATATAGCTAGAGCCTTGGCCGGTGAAAGCGAACACAACTGAAGGACTCGAGACAGCCCTTTTCCTCCCAACTTCACAGTCTATAGCCCTAGACAAATTAACCACTATATCATTGACATTAGATCCGGTTACGGCGATGCGATGAGGATGATGAATCCGCCTTGCAGTTGTGGTGTAGGCTAACGAAGACAGTGTCAAAGGTACAGGATGAATAGCTTGGAGGAATGCCAACAAAGCTTGCGAATTTGCTTTCAGGGCTGAAGCCGTCTTGGCAGAAACAGCAACGACATGTGCGGTGCGGGGATCGTGCCTGAGACCTGCGCTTTTCGAAGGACTGTCTTCCAAAAGGAGGACAGTGTTGCCGCCGGCAGCACTGAAATTGTTAACCAGTACTCGGCGAGGATTGCCCAGAATTTTGCTCCACTTGATCGGCTTATGCTCAATGCGAACACCACGAGCAAATATATCCGCTGGGAACTTGCGGTTGATGACGGTTTTGATGCCACAGTGAGGCGGAATGGTATCATGTCGCATCATGAGCAACACTTTGACCAGGCTCGTAACCCCCGCAGCAGCTTCGCCGTGGCCTACATTTGCTTTCACAGATCCAAGATGAAGAGGCCGATTTCCGGGACGTTCACCCACCTTGGGTGCAAAATACGCAAGCACGCTTGACATCTCTGCTGCGTCTCCAGTTTGTGTCCCCGTACCATGCATTTCTACATAACTGACATCTGACGACTTCACGCCACCGAGGACCTTTCGGAAAATGTTTTGCTGAGCTTCCACATTTGGCCGAGTGATGGATTCGGAATCCGCAGAATGGTTGGTGCAAACATTTAATAGCACGCCTTGAATTGGATCATTATCTGCCAATGCATCTTCTAAGCGTTTAAGAACTACGCTGCCAACTCCCTCCCCGCGGCAATAGCCGTCAGCCGAGTCATCAAATGTTTTGCAGTTTCCAGTACGTGACAGAAAATGCCCTTTGTCAAGTCCGCTTGTGAAGTCTGGGTTCGTTAGCACATTGGTTCCACCGGTTATTGCAGTATCCACGTCGCCCTGCCAGAGAGAGTTGCAGGCGATATGGATTGCTGCTAAACTAGATGAGCATGCTGTATCCACGCTGTAACTTGGTCCGCTGAACTTGAAACAGTAATTGATCGGCCGGGAATGAATGCGCGATTGCCTCCAGGGATAAAATAGGTATCGATATCCTGAGCACTATTCGTCTCCATCCAATCATTGCTTGTAACGCCGTAGAAAACTCCAACTCGGTCTTTCTTCGTTGATGGCGTACTATCTGGAACCACGCCGGCTTGCTCCAGAGCCTCATATGCAGTCATGAGCGCGAGACGTTGTGCTGGGTCAACCTGCAAGACTTCTCTGGGAGACATTCCAAAAAACCTGGCATCGAATAATCCAGGGTTCTCAAGCCAACAGCCGTAGGGTGTAGCACTGGTATTTTTTCTTGTCCCAGAGCTATCTACATGCGTGTTTTCATCCCAACGGAGCGGTGGGACCCTTTCATGGACATCGAGACCTTTGTAAATGATGTCCCAAAATGCTGCAGCATCGTTTCCCCTGGGGAATCTACCTGACATTCCGATAATGGCAATTTTGGATCTTGGTGAGTTTCCCGCTGCAGCTGAATGCGCAGTAGACTCTCCAGTGCCCTTGAGATCAATAGAAGTCAAAGGGTCTGTTATCTCAATATTGACATTACCCTTCCTCCTTAATACTGCCCTAAGACCAGGGCCCGCATCTGTAGCAATTGGAATCAGTAGAGCCGAAACGACCCCGGAAGGTTTCAAGATGGAGTGTAGGGTATTTGCCATTGACTCCCACTGCATCGGTTTCAGAAATATCTCAATAAGTGCATTTCGTAGTAGACTCTTTAGATCAGTTGCATGGACTATCTGCCCTGTCGCTATAGATATAACTGGGGTACTTGGTGTATCGCGAGAGCAAAATGTAAAATCCATATTCAGGAGTGCTTCGACATCCTGGGAATTATATAGATGCGGGGCGTGATAAGGTACGTTGAGAGATAATTTGATAGCTTTCAACGTGTTCACATCTTCATGGCGTTGGAAGTCAAGAAGTGGTCTAGGGGGGCCACTAATTGTAACGCCACGATTTGAGCTACTACTTACGTAGGGTCTTGAAACGAGAGGAAGTCCCTGTGACGTTGTCAGCAACGCTATAATGAAAGGATATATTTTCATAACAGACTTGAGAGTCGGAGAGGGTTTTGATAGTAGCATTCGCCTTCTCGATGAGTAAACCCGGATATATCGCAGCCCATGAAGCGTCGGTGTTTGCAGCGCTTATTGCAACTCGTGCTCCAACTTCTGTCGCTAGTAAACCAGCGCGAAATGAGATAGTAATGATCTTTATTGCAACTGGGACAAGTTCAGACAGCGTATGGCAGAAGCTGATTGCAGCAGCAGCGAGTGACCCGATACATATGCCAACCATGTATGAGTCTGATGACTGCGGGTAATGCCCAGATTGGTAGGACTGACTGTATGGAAATCAGTTGCTGGAAAAGCTTTTTGAAGAATGCCAGTTGAGATTCATTTGATGTGCAAGTCATACCGTATAAAAAGACCTATTTGATAGGTAACAGTAAGGGCATGATTAATAGGAGCACTCTGCAAACCACCCCTTTGCAAATCTAGTAGGTCTAATAAGCTTGAAAACTTTGTGGTTGGCCAAGACTTTGACGACGGAATTTGCTGATATTCAAAACGAATTGTTTCGTATGATTTAGTCAAGAAAAAATCTAGAATGGGGTCGCGATCAGAGCAGATAAGAGCCTTCAGACCCTCAGCAACATCCTCTGATTGATCGCCGAAGAGGTAGAGTTTGATTCTCTGATCCATGGCTGGCCTATTATTTTCCGTTGTGCTTTAATCAGATACTTAGGGTGTGTTTAATAGTATAAAGTCAAAGTTACCTGTTCAAGTATTACTTCCTTTCAATAGCAAAGGACTTATTCTTTTGTAAGCTAATAAGACGATGAATACTTCCGTTCAAAGCGGCACGAGATTCGAGCACTTGATATTCCCACCCCATATAGTAATCCCGAGCACACACAAGTACTAGCGCGTCTTAGGAAGCAATTACAAATATATTACCCAGGCCAGGTATCAAGAATTGGTCATAGATGAACTCACTTAGTTGACCATTTAAATCTTAGCTTTATAATACGAACATGCAAGTTGCATATGCATCCGTTGTCGAACGTAGCACCGTAGTGCCAAGTGACTGCTATCCTCAGGAGCGAAAAGCTCCACGCTCCACCTCAATATACAGCCCAGTCGTAGACATGCGGGGGTATTCAATAATCGGCGCACTTTTAAAAATCAGTGGTCCTTATCGCCATTCTTCGTACTGATCCCAGGCCCCCTTTCTTGGCTCAACTGATAGGCACACCACGTCTGGCCAATTTGATCACTTCCTTATCTACTCCAAGCATGGACACACTGGTAAGTGGGACGCGAATGCCAGGCAGGGATTTATTCAAAGATATTTCACCATTTACTGCCCATAGTTCGTGCAGACAGGTTGGTTTGTTAATTTACAAGTGTTCCTTCATCTACTGGACGTTTAGAATAGCTAGTAATAGGGGTACCCAATGAAGGACCAACTAGTTGTAATCATCGGGGCCGGAATTTCAGGTTAATCTACAGTTGATGATTAATTATTGGAAACTAATAAAAGTCAGGCATATGTATGGCAATTGACCTAATACGTCGCCATCAAACGTACAATTTTATAATCCTTGAAAAGGCAAGCCAGGTTGGGGGACTTGGAACGATAATCGATACCCCGGCTGCTGGGCTGATGGTAAATTTACTCTGAAAAAGGCAAATATCAGTGTAGACTTTTATAGCTTAACACCCAAGTAGCATGGAGCCATCCTTGTTCTTTTTCTTTTGATCCAAATCCTAACTGGAGGTGCAGCCAGCTACCCTGCACAGGGAGATATACACTCGTATCTGATCGATATCGTCCGGCGATGGGATCTTTAGAAGCGTATTGTATCCAACACAACTGTGGCGAGTACGGAATGGAGTAATAAGGAGAATTGCAGTGGTTTCAAGCAATGATGAAAAGGTGGAAACCCATCACGAGTACACGATCATGACCCCCTTCCTAGTCTCAGCGGTTGGACAGCTCACGGCACCATTGCATCCCAACATGCCTGGCTTAGGTGAATATAAGGGGAAACTCATGCATTCTGCTAGGTGGGACGAAGATGAGGAACTCAAAGGTAGAAGGATTGCAATCATCGGGAACGATGATTCCAGAGATTGGGAAAATTGCGTTGCATCTTACACCGTTTCAGCGGACGCCGAACTGGATTATACCAAGGAACAATAAACAGATTTCTCTTACGCACAGGCTGTTGTATCGACTGCTCCAGAATATTCGGAAGCGTTAACGAGCCATTTTAATGGCTTCACAAGACCAAGTCCATGAAATGGTGGCCGTCAAAGCGGAGAGGATGGAAGCGTTCAATGGGGAGCTGTAACAACGACTTCGCAAGACCATTGTTGCCCACTCCGGCTGCATGGTTGGTACAAAACGGAAGATAATGTGGTTACTAATAATTGGCCTGACTTTTGGCCGAAGAGTGTCCTTAAGACTGCCTCTAAGAGTCTGGGCCCTCCAATCAAAGAAGAGTTGAATACATTATCTCTGAACTACAAACATAAATTTGCGATAGCAGCGTCTGTGGGAATATTTACAGCCATTGAGTATATGTTTTCCCGGGCGCAATGAAAAAGGAGCTGAACTCCACGATCTCGGCAGACCGGGGCGATATGAGAGGAACTAAGATTTGGATTTCAAATTAATACTTGCATTCTAGGTACTTGCAAGCCTCTTTTTCGGATGCAATATCAAATACTTCGCTCCCCATTGCATTTCTAGTCAAGTAATTGGTTTGTAAATACGCCTGTTGGGTCCCATTCTTTCTTCAGACTTCTCAAGCGAGCAATCCTTTCACCCCCTCTGTATCGTCGATTGACAGGACCAACTCTACCAGGGGGAAAGTCAACAAAATCCTCCTCGTTATCATCACTACGCATGAGAGCATATGCTTTGTTGTTGTACTCGTCGACCTTAGCTCGATTTTTGGCGTCAGTATGCCATATGAAGTTGTTCCTGAACGTATTAGCTTGTCGAAGAATACGAGAGTGGAAGCGTCACTTACAAGAAATATCGAATGTCGTGAAGGCCCATAGCCGATTCAGAGTTGGGCTGTTTGGCGGGCCTTGAATCCCACTTGAAATTGAACGATGTATTGATTGCATCTGGACACTCAGCGACCAATTCTCTCCACAGCTCAATGATCTTAAGAAAGGAACCTTGGTTGAAACGCTGTAGGCCGATGATACCAAAACGCTTGAAATCCCCTTTAGCCCCGAGTGCATCTTGCGCATCGTTTGCGTTCTGAATCGGCACCGACGCTCCATTCGCAACAATGGGTTGAAGTTCATACAACGCCTTGTAAGCTTCCGGCGCGTTTTTCGGATCGCCCGTGTATTTGGTTGCAATAACGAGACAGGGGTTTCGCGCTGGAGGCGGAGCCATTATCATCATGAGACCAGCTGTTCCATGGCGGTCGTCATTCATCAGATCCTTCATGACAGACGTCACTTCCTCGGCACGGCTAAGGGGAAAGACGAAGCTGCCAGCCCAGATGGTACCCTGGTCATTTCCGAGAGCATGGAGAGGATGGCACTTGATAACAAGCTGCGTGACGAGGCCGAAAAACTGACCTGCGCCACGGAGGCCATATAGAAGATCCGGATGTGTTTCATCAGTCACGTCCACAAGCTCTCCTTTCGCGGTTATAAGATGCGCCGAGAGGATTTGATCGGCTCCAAATCCCGTAATAGAAGGTGTCAAGGATGCTCCACCAGCAAGGAAGTAAGGGATGGCGCCCACAGTATTGCCATTTCCTAAAGCTAAAAGCAAAAATATCAGTATTGCTCCCAAGATGACATTAAGGGTGCGTACCAGCAAAATAACCGGCCTCCGCGAGAGCTGTAGCGACATCTTTCGAAAGAACACTGCCCTTGAGCGTCGCCGTGCCAGAGGATATATCAACTTCTACTCCCTTGTACAGGCTCAGATCAAGGATGATACCATTGCTGCCGATAGTGGAGTATTCACTGTGACCCCCGCTCTTCATCACGAAAGGCACCGAAGACTTCGAAGCCCATTGTACCTACCCTACGCGTTAGCTTATCTTGAGCGATTCGGTATGACACTTGCCCCATAGGCCAAATGTCAAGCTCTTACAATCTTTTGGCAGTCAGATTCTGAGGTTGGAAGCACGATAGCTCCCGGGGCCTTCAGATCAATATCCGTCCATCGCTTCAGGTAATCGACAAACTTGGCATCGTTGGGATCCGTCAGGATCTGGCAGGCCGGTGTCAATAGTGATTTTAGTTCAGGGAGCTGAGAGATCATGGTCATTTTGCCGGGGGATATGTGTGCTGGAAGAGAAAACTAGATGGAGGGGGTGGGGTGGTGTGGTGTGGTGTGGTGTGGTGTCAGGAGAGGAGAGGAGTATGAAAGTCCCGCACTGATGTCTGTACAGTACAGTACAGTACTATTGTCGTCCTATTATTAGTTGGGTTGTATGCCACTAGTGAACATTGAATGCTGGCTTTGGCCTTGCAGCAGAAGTATTGATATTCTGTTAGATTTCTAGTATTAAACCCTTTTGGTTTTCTGCTTGTGCTCTAAAATAGAACGATATGCATGACATCTTTCTCCGCATTCGTATCAAGAGCCTCATGCTACGGAGGTAAACCTTGCGATGGTTTGAACGGACGACACGTTGCATTCGGATGTGACGTGGCACTCGGTGCCTATGCACAGCATGTCTATCAATATATAATCCTAGTACTCTTCCACAATCTGAGCGGTTGTGCGAGGTTACACGGCCTTCGTGGCCCGGGATTAACGGGCGGGTTAATGCTGCAGCTTCCTAAATGTTTGGGATACTTCGGTAGTTTGGTCCTCAGGTGTAGTTAGAGCGATTGTGTTTCTTTCTATTGCATGAGGCTCCGTACCATTATTGTTCAGGGAGCATCATTGGCCGCATGCGTGATGATTAGGCAGACTGCTGACTGCGTTTGCTCCTCCCCCCAGCAGTTGTAAGCAACTTGTTCAGAAAAGTCAACGATAGTAGCCATTGCATACCTGAAAGTTGAGCGCTAAAGTACGTTGAAGGAGAGTAAGATCGGTCACACTGCATTGTTATCCGAATGCTGACCTTGAAACCTCAGGTCAGGATCATCTTTCGAAATCGATATCACGAGGTGCAGCCATTCACTTGCGGACGAAAATAACTATCGAACGTACGTTGCGAAAACAAGATACATCCTCTACATTGCCAAGACCTGGACAGGTGCAAACGTGAAACTCACCTATAGGCTGCCAACCTCCAGCGGCTTATTCTCTTCGTGCCGGGCTAGAATCAAGACCAACATTTTTATTCAAACCAACAAGCAGTAATCATTCATCGAAATGGCGTATGGTGGTGATGTTAATCGCGGGCCATTCTTGAATGGTATCAATTGGACTTTCAATGCGATCGCACTTGGTCTGATCCCACTTTCCAAAATATTCCAAAATACTGACAGTTATGTGTAAAGTGACCGTGATTCTTAGACTTGCCTCGCACTATATGCTGGAGAAACAAGGTTTGAGAAGCGATGATGGGTTCATAATTTTGGCAATGGTATGGCTCAGTCGGTTCTATTGATATACGAACATTGTCTCTGGTTTACCTATATTAATCACTTATCACGTCTAACAGGCTGTGAATATTGCAAGATCGATTTTTGTAAACGTCTGCGTTTCTATGGGATTTGGACGTCATCTTAAGGAGTTACTAGAAGAGGACCCTATTCACGCCACTAAAACCCTTCGTCTTATAGTAGCACTTCAAGCCATCGGCCTGTGGACTTTCACTCTGCCAAAGCTCCCGGTAGTAGCGCTGCTTGTCAACCTTTTCGGTAAACGCGATAAAAGAATTCAGATCATTCTCTATTCCTCAGTCACTGCGTTAGTAATGCTTGTTTTTGTTATGACTATTACAACCTTCGTGCAGTGTACACCGGTATCTGCTCAGTGGACTTTGAAAGGAAAATGTTGGCCACGTTCTGTCAATGTGAATCTTGGGTACCTCGCTGGATGTCAGAATTCCCATACCTCTAAACAAACTCAACCTTTGCTAATATAAATTCCAGCATATTCAGCTTTCCTGGACTTTGCCTTTGCACTATATCCTGTGTTACAAATCTCAAAACTTCAAATGGAACGATCGAGGAAAGTTGTACTTGCTAGTTCATTGAGTCTTGGTTTTCTGTACGTCATAGCTAAGTTGTTTCTGGGACGGTCCTAATCGAGTGCTAATCATTCTCGTTCTTCCTCCATTAGTGCCTGCATTACAACAGTCTATAAACTCACTACGATACATTCAATTTTGAATGTGGGAGATCCAACCTGTAAGTCAAGAAGGAAGTGGGGAAATATTTCGCTAAAAATGTCCTACCAGGGGCCACAATCCCTTTAGAAGTTTGGAATAGGTGAGTACTAAGTTCATGTTAAGAACTTTGCTAAGTGCTTCATTGGCTAATGAAATGCTTTTCGCTATAGCGTCGAAGGAACCGCTCTCATAATGGCCGCCTCTATTCCACTCACTAGACCGCTCATGATACTCGTCATCCAAGGTTTCCGAGACCTCACTTACCGCATAACTGGTGGTACTAGCGCTAGCCGCCCAGCCAAGTCAACACAAAACGCACCCCGCGAGAGGATCAACAAATCCAATAACCACAGACGTCTCGGTAGCCGCGAGACGACCGTGGGTAGCCACGACGATATCTTGCTACTCGAAGCCCAACGGTCCCAAGAAGCCGATCACTTAGAGTCCAACAGCCGTCGCCCGAATGGGTCGGAAATATTCAAGACAGTCGATGTCCATATTAGCAGGAGATAGGAGGTCATAAAATGAATACAGGGTCAGGAATATTTACTAGTCCACGGCTGGCACTTATTGGTGATTTATACTTGTCAGATCAAGATATTATAAGGCTGTGTTTTAAATCATCAGAAGCGAGTCATGTATATTATTACGATTTGACACTGTCTTCCTTTTAAGGTAGATAATTGTATGCCGATTATCTTGAAAGTGCATTTCTATATAAAAAGTGCTGCCTGGGAACCTTGGTGCAAGTGTGACGAAGATGATTCCTAGCCTAAATCATCCTAGAAATGTTCGAACTCTGCACTGTAAATCTTTTGCTGTGGGGTTAGAGAGACGTAATATAGGAGGCAGCTCATATTGGCCGTGAAAACAGGGATATAGACTCCATCTAATTTGTGACACTGAAAATTCTGTGGCAAGAGTATATATTGACTACTATAGTGGCCAGGACAAGAAACATAATCAACATTTAACACCCATACCTTCGAAGGCTTTACCAAAGCTTGCCCTCCAAGTCTCAATCCCCATCTGTCCAAATCCAACACCGACCTCCTTCTTCAAGTTTCCCTCCTCATCAAACTCATCCAAGCTTGCAAAAGCTTGGTCTATGTAATCCGCCAACGCCATGGGTTTGAAGGCCTTCTGAGCACCTCCCTGCATCTCATTCACCATGTCTCGATGTGCAGTATCCAGTCCTGTATCCGTATACGGTGGTACGACTTCAACGATGCTGAAATTTTTCTGTGCCGTTGGGGGAGCAAAGTTGAGCTGTTGTCGTAGTGCAATAATGAACGAGTGAACAGCTGCTTTGGTAGGTGCGTAGACAGGGTAAAACCCGAACGGGAAGAAGGCCATAGCCGAACTTGTAACCAGGAGATTCGCGGACTCTCCAGCAGAGGCAAGGGAGAGAAGATGTGGAACAAAGAGTTGCGTCAGAAGTACTGGGGCTGTGAAATTGGTGTTGATCTCGGTCACAACGCTTTCTGGGGTGCTGGTGGCAGGCTCGAGAAGCAAAAATGACTTCTGTATACCTGCATTGACAAAGACGGTATCAAGGGTGGGATGTGATTTTAGGATCTCGGAGACTTGACCAGGGAGTCTGTTAAAGTCTGTGACGTCCCACTAGTTATGAGGAAGTGACACGTTAGTTTCTTCCACTGTCCTGAAGTACAATATGTATTATAGTCAAACTTATAATAGCTATACGTACCTCAATAGTCTCGATGCCAGAGAGTTCAGTCCTCAAGGCGATGAGTTTATCAGCCCGGCGACCAGTGACAATAACCTTCTTTCCTATGCTGTGGAAGCGTCGGGCAAATGCCTCACCAATACCTGACGTCGCCCCAATGATGAGAATAGTATTGATCTTAGAAGTCATCTTACCAAGCGAGAGATTATGGTGAATCTTTTGAAAGGGTAGGAGGGCAGCGAAGGATCAATAGAAGAACACACTGGATTGCCCGTTGATCAAATGTAGAGGATAGTAATTTGACCCAGTAATTACGGAGGTACAGGCCCAGTTATTATGTGAACATGGGTTTCCTCTCCATGAGCTTTTGATTGGCAGTGGAGGGTAGGCGTACGACTCGTCCCCCCTTCGCACGGCATTTATAATCATATTCATTTTTTTCTTAAGTACTCCTTACTACTTAGTGTTGATAGATAAAATCCCATATATATGACTAATTGTTACCTTGGTATAATTTACTTAAAACTGTAAAACCAAGCTAAACTTACTTATATGAGCTTCGCCTGACCGTATATAATTAGGCTCAATGAGCTCCGATATCAGAACTTCTTTATAAGGAGAATAAGGTCGATGATACTAATAGAAAGACTAGTAGCATCCTCGTTTTCTTTGATCTTAGCATACTAACTACCTTTTAGAGAAGCTACTAAGGATCATAGGCAGTTAGTAGTTAAAATAATTGAAAAAAGTAATTTTATAGAATCTCCTTTCTTATATTTATATATTTAAGAAAAATAGTAGAGTTATTATAAAGTTCTATTAACTTCAAAAAACATTATCGTTCTTTTAAGAAAGCTGAGACATTTAGTATATGCTACAAAAATCTCTAAAATACGACATTTTAATTTAGTATGCGGGTTAATATATTAAATATAGGCAGCTGCCTGGAATTTGGGTACACCGGGTAGTATTTGACGAGCTACAGGTGCATGGCTGCAGCGGTTGATCAGACCAGAGCTGCATATGATCGGCGATCATCGTGACACCGTCGAAATAATAGGTGATGTGGCTGCAGGGTTCCTCACTACCAGTGTTGGTGAGACTTGCGGTATGCCCATTTCGGAGAATGCCTTCTACACGTTCACCGAGGGGTGTTTCCTCAAGCTCAAGTGCGGCGGGGGCGGCGACGGGGCACAACTAGTATTGCAACTTTATATATATAATGATGCAGATATATAGAATGGCTTGCTCAAAACGGAAACCCAGAAGCTTTTCTTGAATCAAAAGCAACGTGTGCCGCAATGCATTTCAGTCTCATTTCTATGTTGCGTGCTGTAATTCCACTACTTTTGCCCATTTGCGCCTCACCCATCGAGCAACATCTCTGGGAATCCCGCGCGAGTAATGGCAATTCTATCACAGATACGGCCATTCCTTCGTTTGGTATCCCCGGCAAGAATGCCAGTTTCGATTACGTCGTGATTGGTGGAGGCAATGCCGGTCTTGTGGTGGCAACGAGGCTTGCCCAACAACCGAATACTTCTGTGGCGGTCATTGAAGCTGGAAACTTTTACGAAATCGACAATGGAAACTTGAGCGTAATACCAGCAGATGGTGTCTTCTATGCAGGATCAAGCCCTACGGATGTCAATCCTTTAGTTGACTGGGGTTTTGTGAGCACTCCTCAAGCTGTGAGTTGACCTGGCACAGCACTGATTACTAGGCCAAGACTGACTTCTTTTAGGGCCTGAATAATAGAAGCCTGCATTATGCAAGAGGAAAATGCTTAGGTGGGAGGTATGATAGGGAGAGTTTCGAATTTAATCTTTCTCTTTTTCCATTCTTTAATTGGTTATGCAGCAGAAGCTGTAGACGGTGCCAAATCGGAATTGCTGTGTACAGTACACAGACAAACCCCCGTAATTAACCAGAACAGTATTCTCTTAGGGCCGTGCAACTTTTTCAAATGGAATTAATTGCTTATTAAACGTCTTTCGTGTTTTGGACAGTCCAGATGCATAACCTAGCTATTTGCTAATGTATACTTCAGCTCTGGCCGGAACTACTTCACGTACCACCGAGGAACCAAAGAATCATACCGGAAATGGGCTTTAGAAGTGGACGATAAATCGTATGAGTTCGACTTATTCCTGCCGTACTTCAAGAAAAGTGTCGACTTTACACCGCCAAATAATGCGGCCCGGCCATCAAATGCTTCTGTGAGCTATAACCACGATAGTTTCAACACCGGATCAGGTCCACTGAAAGTTTCCATCCCGATTTGGGCAAATGCATTCTCTTCCTTCGCGAAGCTCGCTTTCGGCGTACTTGGCTTGAAGTCAGAGCTAGACTTTGTGAGCGGCACGCTCTGTGGTGTCCAATACAACATGAATACTATAGATCCAAAGGACCAAACTCGCAGCTCATCCGAATCTTCTTTCTTACGTATGGCCGAGGACATTGCATCTCTCAAAATATACAACGGAACTCTGGCAAAAAGAATTGTTTTTGATGGGAATAAAGCGTCCGGAGTTACAGCTAGCACTAAGGGAGTGGAATACACGCTGTTTGCATCACAGGAGGTAGTTTTATCTGCTGGAGCAGTAAGCGAATTTTCTCTTCCAAAGCCAACTCCACCATATTATTAGCTGATAATTGTCCAGTTCCAGTCACCGCAATTACTCATGGTTTCAGGAGTAGGGCCAGAACCGATCCTAAGCCAGCATAACATTCCCATAATCTCAGCACTTCCAGGTGTAGGCCAAAACATGTGGGATCATTATATTTTCAGCGCAAGCTATCAAGTCAATGTCATTACTCACTCCGCGGTAAATAATGCCTCTTACCTTGCCCGAAGCACGGAAGATTATCTCAAAGACGGTTCCGGCCTATTGGGTAATCCGGGTGGTGACCTCATAGGCTGGGAAAAGCTTCCCTATCCCTATCGCAATTCCTTGACCCACGCAACCCGCCAATCCCTTTCAACTTTCCCTGAAGACTGGCCAGAAATCGAATACTTAATCCTGGATGCATTTTCTGGTAACAACGAGAACTACATCGCAAATGCGCCGCGCACTCCATATATGTATGCCTCTCCGGCGGCAGCTCTCGTAGCACCACTTAGCAGAGGGAACATTACCATCTCTAGCACTAACATGGCCGACCCACCGATTATAAACCCAAATTGGCTTTCGCATCCTGCAGACCAGGACCTTGCCATTGCGGCTTTCAAACGCGTGAGGCAGCTTATGAATACGGATATCATGAGGAGTATCACGGTCGGAAGTGAAGTTTTCCCAGGACTGAATGTAAGTAGCGATGCCCAGATACTGGACCATATTAAGAATGATGGAACGATGGTTTTCCATGCATCCGGCACTTGTGAGTAAATCTTTGTTGCTCCTCAGTGATACCTTAATCATATTCAAATGCAAGCATAATTTGACAAATGCTGAGATAACGACACAGGTAAGATGGGCGTTGTGGGAGATCCAATGGCGGTTGTTGATTCAAAAGCTAGGGTCTTTGGGACTACTAGGCTACGGATCGTAGATGCAGCGGCCTTTCCATTCCTTCCACCGGGACATCCGCAATCTACTATTTGTAGGTTCTCTATCTTTTTTATTTCCTTGTATTACCACCTACAAACGCTATAAGTAGATCTAAAACTAACGAGACATCAAGATGCTCTAGCTGAGAAAATCGCGGATGATATTATTTCAGCACGAATTTGATAACTGTATAAAGAATTAAATTATATGATAATGTCATTTACATATTAGATATTCAAATGTTTTAGTAGATTCTTCTTAAGACTTGAACATCTGCTTTTTCTATTCATTTAGTCGAATTTACATCCTCATCTCTTACAACGACCATGACACCCATTACACTCCCCGACGGCTTTTTCCACTCCTTCAACTTTAGCTTCGGGGTTGCACTTCCAATCAATCCGGCCCATTCACTCAATTCTCTCTCTCCGCTATTAAAACTCTGCGCCATTGTCAGATCCCTTACTCGGAGGCCCGCCTCCTCCATGGCGGGCACACTCCCAGGCTCAGGTAATATTGTATCCATGATGACTATGCACGCGCCTGGTTTTTGGAGAGCTGCAGAAATATGTGAGAGGATAATGCGAGCATCCTTAGGTGGCCAATCATGTATGATTTTACGGAGGAAGAAGATGTCAGTAGTCACAGCTATGGCTATGGGTTGAGGGCTGAGGAAATCATGTGCAGAGAACGTGATACGAGAGGATATGGATGTATCAAGGTTTGCGAGAATGGAGGAGGAGTTGGCGACAGTAACAGGCAGATCTTGTACTATAAATGAGAGTTCGGGATAGTGTGTTGCGAGAAGGATACTGGCTTGCCCTGTGGAGCCACCGACCTAATGTTACCATCCTTAAGTTAGATCTAGCCCCATAACAACTGGTCCATGGAGAGGAAAGAGGTGATGGTGAATTGAATCAATATATAGGGGTAACAACTAACATCTACTATGTTTGTTTTTCCAAGACTGCCCCATTCAAATGCCGTCAGAATATGTTTAAATGCAGTTCCCTCGCTCTCTCCTAGGCTACGCATATAGGCTGCGAAGTTCGCCGTCCTCTCCTCTGACTGCGTCAGATGCTTAAAAAAGGGCAAGTCGGTGTCAAAAGCGATGTTGTACGCAGTTTGGTTCTTTTCCGTTGTGTCACCCCAGCGGTCGGTTGCCTCAGCAAATTTTGCTGCTGTTGGTGCAGAGTATCTGGTCATGAATTTGGCCCAGTCAACCAATGTTGGCGTCTTTACAAACTGCGCGGAAACACGGCTGTGCGCCAGGTGTCCAGGGCGAGGTTCAGTCAACATGCCGCCTGTCATGGACATGCGAGCAACACTTTTAAGTCTGCTGAGGGGCACATTTGCGGAGGCTGCGACGGCATGAAACGTTACAGCTTCATCTAGTGGAATTTTGCTGAGAATATTGAATTGCAGGAGCCATTGGAGTCAAGAGAGCTGCTGATACTAGATCAGAATTGTTAGCGCGTCAATCAATTTACTTGCGTACTCAAGCAAATTATGAGTCATTGTAGTCTCCATGCCGAATATTACCTCTATTTTCAAATTGAAGTATAATAGAAGTGTGCCTTACGTTTATTTGATGCTGCTCAAGGTACTCGCTTGGCTCACTGAGCAGTTGCTGGATCTCGAGAGCGGCATAGATAATATCTTGCCGGGCTTGTTCGACCGGCTCAGGTGCAGACAGGGAAGGCTTAATGAAATATTCATTGACCGGGTGAGAATCATTAGACTCTAGGGGAGAGGAGCTGATGAGCTTTGCTTTTGCGGTAATGCGGGCGACAAGTTCCTCGAGGCAAGTCTCCATAGTGTATGACGATTCTTTTTCTGGATTTCCTTAATTATATTTTTACTGGAAGGTCATTTAAGAAAGACCTCAAAACCCCTAATTAGTTAAAATGTAAAATAGGGATACTATCAAGCGCTTATTGATCAGCTCTCTCCGAACGCGGCGGGGTGCGTAGTTGCCATTGGACTTGCAGCAAACTACTATACTTCGGACTGACGGCTGCTTACAATATTGATGCAGGTTTTAGGGGGTGTTACATTGCAGAAAAAGCATGCATGGATAGGCTGCACTTGTTACGAGGGAAGTAGTAACACAAACCTAATAAATCCACAACTACGTTGGCTATTTCCACCTTGGTAGTACAGGCCACATTAAGGCATTAATTGGCTGCAGTGTCGCCAATCACCAACTTATATTCCTGCAATAATCCCTGGTGATGTAGGTTTACCAGCGTAAAGAAAACAAACCATGGAGCATTTACCGGAATAAGACGCAACGCTTCATCGCCTATGCCTTAAAGCCCCTGTAACTTGAGCTTGGTTTCAATATTCCAATGCTGTACCACCGTGGACCCTGCAATTTGGGCTAAACGATAGATTAATATGAATATCACCTTCTTGATATAGCTGAGTAGGGGTAGGGTAATGTAATACCTCAAAGCGCTGCTTTTATGGCACCAGGCAAAAGATAGCCCCAGTGGGCAGGCACAATGGCGGCCCATTCTGCCGCTCTTTGCTGTACTCCGTACGGGACTATGAGCAGAATGTTGGGATTTTTGCGGAGGCACAGCTCTTTAGCATCACTTCGCACTTATGGGCTGTATTTTCTTATGCCTTCACCGCGAACCCTATCTCCAGGTATAGCGTAATTTTTGACCTCACCCGATAGAATTGATCACCCGCAAAAGCCGTGCAACCGAATAAATCATGTCATATTCTCGTGTGTTGATCATAGGTGCAGGGGTCGGCGGATTGGCGCTTGCTCAGGGTCTTCGGAAGGGTCAGATTGACTTCGCAGTTTTCGAAAAGGATCCTCTGCTAGATTCACGGCTCCAAGGTTACCGGCTCAAGATTTTCGGCGAATTCCAAACTAAACTGCGAGACCTCTTGACGGACGAAGCCTGGTCTGAATTCGAAGCCACTTGTGCTGAAACCCATTTGGGCGAGACAACGTTAAACGCCACTGATGGACGCATCATTGGAAGTCGCAAAGGGTACCTTCCTGAAGGAATGCCTCTACCATATACCATTGACCGTGGGATGCTACGCCGGTCATTGATGAAAGGCATTGAAGATTCAGTGCAATTTGACAAGCGGTTTCTCAAATATGAACTCAATGATCAAGGCGTCAAGGTAACTTTGGAAGATGGAAGCATCGAACAAGGTACATTACTCGTCGGTGCTGATGGAGCGCGCTCACTGGTGCGAAAGCAATTACTCCCTGATCACAGACCCCTCGATACAAAAGGATGCTGCATCTATGGCAAGAGCATTCTGACGCCAGAGCTACTGGCACGCTTTCCTGTGAAACACCGAAAGTGGATGACAGTTATAGTCGACAAAACCCCGATTTTGCAATCAATCATATCCGGCGAAGAACCCCTCGCACTTGTCAGCGAGCCGGTTCGCTTCGCGAATCGAATTAGTACTTGCGACTTGCCGGAGGACTACATACACTGGGGATTGATGTTTCCTGAAAATACGAGTGGTTTGAAGGACGAAGAACTCGAGAAGGCGTTACGGTCCCGGGCAGTGGATTTGTCACTTCAATTAACAAGTGAATGGGACCCTTCAGTTCGCTCTTTGATAGAGCTTCAAGACCAATCTCTGACGATGGGTATGCGCATGTATAACGTGGGCCCAAACATTCCAGCGTGGACCTCGTCGGCAAACATTACACTAATGGGAGATGCAATTCATGTTATGGCACCGTCAGGGGGAGTTGGCGCTGTGGCGGCCCTGCATGATGCATCTGTGCTGGCACAAATAATCGGTGACGAGGGAATTACTGAAGCATCTATTGGCTATTTCGAGGGGTCAATGAGACAATTCGCAAAAGTTTGCATCATGAGGAGCTTCGTCGCGGGGAAGAAAATGTTGAATATGCCTTCCTTTGAGGACTGCCACCAAGTAGACTGGTAATGATGAAATATTCAAGTACTCCGTAATAATAGACGCTAACTAAGCCTTTCTTCTCTTCACCTACAAACTTTTATTTATCTCTACAATCTCTTATGTCTTCGATTTGTTGATATTAAATGTCGGACTTGTGCTTACTTGCCAGCCCTTCTACCATGAAATCTACACAAGGACCCCCACATATATGTTACCTCCTTCATCTGGCTTTGTGGTCAGTTCTAGTAATTTCAAATCCTCACTAACAGGAACGAGTCTGGACACTATCAACGGCCTCGACTTGAACTATTTTTCAATAAATAAACCTATTTTGCACCATATGATCATACTAGCAATCTCACCTGCTATCTTTTCTACACTATATTCTAGCATATCCACTTCCTCTACTTTTACGCGATAATTTGACCGTTAACGTAGGAAAGGTAAGTTGGTGTGTTCACAGAGACCTTCTAACACCCTTCTCCCTTTCTAATGCATATGAGGTTATGTCTGAGTATTTATTAAAACTCGAGTGAATGAATACTATTACATATAACCGTTCATGGCCGAAGTTCTTTCAGCGTGGATAGGTGTTCCTTGGTAGTGTCCAATATACTACCCGACCTTTACTTAAGAGGAAACCACTGGGTGAAGCGGCAAAATGGGTCGTAAGCTGCTTTCATGGATTTTAGTCTCCCGAGGTTTTGACCATATACAACACTTAGGTCTTCATCACCGAAAGCATTATTGATATAACTAAACGTGTTTAGTTATTAGTACTGGATTTCAAATACTTCCGAGCCATGGTTTCATGACTTACGTGCTGTTTGAGGAAAGACCAGAAGTCGATCGCCATAGGTTGCGAACGTTAGAACCGAAAGTCTCCGCTGATCCGTCCAGGCTAGAGTTTGCATACCATGCAGTAGCAATGGCATTGTAATTGACCGTCGACCGGAAGGGATAGGCTGAATATGAGTCTGAAATCGCTCTAGGTTTGACCATAGAGTACACGTCTAGTATAATAGCACTTTCTTCGGCACCAGGGATCTGGGCAAATGCTAACCATTCATCCCACACGGACCTCCAGGTAGTTGGATCCAACTCTGCGAGTCCTGCGCCATAAGATGGCTTACGGTCTCCTTTTGTACAAAATGCATCTCCGCCTGAGTTCCATTGGTTATATGGCACAATCGCTGTTTCGTCGGCAATTGGTCCAATGGCGTAGATAGGGGCAAAAGCTGATTTTCCAGCCGCTTCTGTTCCATAATAGAATACAGTCAACAAGATGATGGGTGAGCCTCCAGATATTAGGAAAAACATTTCCATGCTCATCTGAGCTTGTAGATTGATCTGACCTATAGCTTCCATGAGAGCCTCGACCTTATCTCCCGTAAATATCAAAGGACCATTCCAAGCAGTCAACCCAGTGGAATTCGCCGGGTAAGACTTCATGACGGCGGATGTAACAATTCCGAAGTTGGGACCTGCGCCACGCATTGCCCACCAAAGATCAGAGTGGCTACTGGGCGACACGGCGATGTGAGTTCCGGAGGGCGTCACGACGTTGAGGGAGAGAAGGTTATCGACGCCAAAACCGTACAGCCCCATTAAGTTACCAAAGCCGGCACCCAAGACTGCACCAAGTGTACCGACGCAGTTGCAAGTACCAGTCGTCACTAAAGCACTATTCGCATACGAGGTGTTAACCACATCGGAGACCAAGGCACCACCCTGAAATGTGACTTGAGTTTTCGCGGAGTTAAAAGAAACGGCTTTAATGCCTGCCAAGTTGACGAGAATGCCATTCTGCTTCAAGTTGAGAGTCGTAGACCAACCATGTGCTCCATTCTGAGCAAGGAATGGAATGTTCTTAGAGATGCAGAATTGAACCTATCAGGCGAGACAGATAAGCATATATTCTTTGTCAAAGGCACAGGTAATTATTGACAATACACATACTGTAACAAGTACATCATGCTCGGTAGCTACGTTGACGACAACGCCCGGGGTTGGAGCATCGAATTCGCTCCACCGTGGAGCGCCAGAGCTGGTGTTGACGATTGTTGCTTTAGGGGACAATAACGCGCCTAGACCTTTAGTATTAACAGATCCATCAACAAAAATTCCGCATAACAAAAAAGCTAAGAGTAGTTTCAACATATTGGCTATCGAGAATAGTATCAAAGTAGAAGGGTAAGCCGTCTTAGAGAGAAAATATGTGGGAGGAAGGATCTATGTAGTCGCGTGGGCACAGGGGTCGATCAGCTGTGGCGTGTCTTACTTCGCATACCCACGTGGCTATAGAGTGCTATCATGCATGGACCAGTACTGTAAGCCGGGAAGGATCTATATTGTGGCTGGCGTACTTATCCATATACACTTGAAATCAATAATCCATATTACTTTTTCCAGCTTCCGTGTCGTAGCCCGTCATCGATAATGCAAATTTACGTAGAAACAGGATTTTTCCTATTATAATAGAGATATTTTAGACTATAATAAGAAGGAGGTGACAGAGATATCCATATTATAACATAGAAAACCGCGTTATAACAGGGTTTTGATAGGAATTTATCTTGTTATGACAGACACGTTGCAGCCGTAGGGAGTCTCTGTGAAAGTTGCAGCGCATTTGTGCACGACTCTTGAATTAGTCTCGTACGTAAGCTAACCTTCCTTTTTAAACCATTTCGACAATACTCTCTCTGGTGAAAAGCAGGCTACTAGCTCTATTTTCTGAAATCTATATACTTCTTTAAGCTGCATTTTGTTTTCTCTCCCTTTATTTTTCTTCCCTTTTCCCTTATGAAACAAAACGACAACTCCACATCACCCCCTTTGCCTTCACACTCCCCCTTTCACAATAACCTTCTCTGTTTCTGTCTCATTCGATCTTCTATGCTACATTCTATCCCCCATTGTACCTATTCACTAAATAGCAACCTTCTTCTTCTATTCTTCTATTAAAGATAGATCGAGTTAAGTACGCTCAGGGTTTTGTTAATGTGTTCGCGATACGGAATATTAAGGTGATGTGAGTATTTGGGCTGCCATTAGCGTCACGTCGAGAGTGGCTTTGCCTATGCATTTCGATTGCTTCAACTTCTCTTCTATACTAGAGTCAGGTCAAGATCCAGAGTCTGGTTAGTCTATACTATGCTTAAATATAGTAACTCTGACTGATGTCAATCCAGGTCCACATTTCAGTTGCAGAATTAGATTCTGCATCTAACAATAGATCCGAGAGTGCCTTCCTTCCTCCGTTAGTTACTCAAGGTCAATCAACTCTCGCAGAAGACTTACTATCCGACTAGTCGACATCCACTATCCAGGAATTCGAAGCAAAATATCTTTTTATTTTAGTAGTCTATAAAGCGAGAAAGGCAAAGGTTCTAAATGCAATATCCTGGTACGCTCTCTGTAGAGTTTATAACATAGTTTCTCAATACTATTGTCCCTAGTTTTGCACAGACAAGAGCTTTAACAAACGCCTGTGACACCACTGTGGCTCCTATCCGACTAGTATGCGTATGATCTTTCTGTACAATAGTTAATATATGCGAATCTTCAACAACTATTACCTTGAGAACAATCTTATCTTACTGGGAAATAATTGTCCACAACCGCTCTTCCAAGTTCCTTGTATATATTTGCAACATATTGGCCATGATCCACAAATGCTACTCCGCCAGCTGGCCCACCAAGGTCTAATGCGACAGCTGCGGCGTACCTTGTATAATTACCGGGCGTGTAGATGAAGATTCCCTCGGTATTATTATATGGATTATTGGGAGTGGGTGGACTGAGGACAACAGTTGCGCCCTTTGATCGAAACAGTCGGGTCGCATTCCTGTAATATGCTGGATATGTATATACTGTCTCTGTAACATTGCTATAAACCAGATGGCACCATTAGCTTATCCAAGAATAATGACATGTAAATAACCAGAAAGCTAGGAACATACTCAAAAGTTGTGATGCACGTTTCATCCCCTCCTCCAGGGCAATCTCCTCTTCCAATATCGGTTGGTTCCAATGCTGCCCCGTCATTATGTCCAAATTCGATAACCACAATATCTCTTGGTTTCAGGGCGTTGGCAATGTACCCGAAGTAACCTTCTCGTGTATAGCTACGAGCAGATGTCCCCGCAACAGCAGAATTATTCACAGTAATCCCATGGGAATCGAGAGAATAATGCAGGAATTCGCCCCAGCCTTGTGTGTAGTTGGTGTGCCCACCACCTAGAGACATTGTCGAGTCTCCTGCTAGATATACCACAGGAGTCAAACGGGAAGACGGGCTGGCAACAGCACCAACAGCAACTGTGCCAGCCACGGCAATGGCTAAAATGGACTTAAAACTCATGGTTGTAGCTGTGATTGATTGCGGTCCCGAGTTAGGTTTTCTGATGGAAAACTTATTATTTAACCAGATCTGCATTTAACTACTAAATAGCTAGTACATCGTGGGATTAACTGGCACGCAATAATATAAACGAAAGGTGCCATTTTGCTGCGAATGCGCGCTTTACAAGAAAACTCTTAAGTATAGCACGATGCATGGAAGATCATCATCGAAACAGATAAAAATTATATATTGTCGGTCCTAGTTCCTGAATAGGTATGCCGAGCTCCGATAATAAAAGCTTCTCTACAATTATCCACCAATTGAGAGATGGTACCTTGCATGTGTTTCCTTGTGCTACCGAGATTCTGGTAAACACACTTTTAGTTTTATGTTGACTTTTATGTTGCATTTCGAATAACCTTTCGTATAACAGGTTCTTATAATAAATACTAGCTTATAACTATACTATGCCTCTAGAATAGCGAGACTAAGCTAATCTTAAAGTAAGACCTCTTAACTAGAGCCCCGTCTTTAGTTTAAATCCGAACTCTTTAAGTAGCGCGGAGTATAGAATTATGGAGCAAATATAGTAGGGAGTGTCAGACTCAAAAACAGTGCGAGTAGAATAAGCATCACTTTAAAGGTCAATATACGATATATTAAGAGTTGATATGGTCTGCTCTTAGACCAGAAGAAAACAGACTAGGATTAATAACGTCATTTACATGGATAATAGCGTTTTAATTCGCCATATCACATGGAAATTTTGACCTGCAGTAATCCCTACCTGTGTTATAAGCCAGTTGCAAATTATACCAAACTGGATATTATTTTATACTACCAAATCTGGGCATTATTAACTCTTGATTACAACGCTCCTCATAGCCTGATTTGCTAGGCTAGTTAAGAACCATCCATAGTCTATTTCTTAACGCTGAAGAAGGTATATATTCTTTTTGTCAGCGCGGAGTATATTTATGACCCCACCTTTGACTACCCATCCGCGACCCACCTCCTAATGTACGAATAGTCTTTGCCGGTCCGTTCTCCGTTTTGCCGCTCGCTTCTATGCTTGTATATTTTCCCTCTGAGCAAATGAATATAAGCTTGAGTGAGATACTCCGTAAGGTGATTTAACACCGCATGGTATACATGTCAGCTGCATAAGGTATCACATCTGTAAAGAAAAACTAGTTGTCCCCGAGCTCGCCATATTAAGTGGATATCTACATATTTTTATAAGTAGGCTTTTGGTAGCAATTGCAGACAAAGACTGAATTGTTCAAGCTCATGCCCTCCTCGCGTTTCAATAATCAAAATGCGTACTTCACTCAGTTGGTTTCTGGGATTCTTCCTTCTTGCAGCTCCAGCATATACGCAGCTTATTGGTCACGTTGGAGTAACAACCCCTCTTAATCAAAAGAGACATGAGTGCAACATTTTACAATATGGGGGAGTGCCTGATAATCAAACAGACGTAGCTCCTGCCATCCACTTGGCTTTCGAAGAATGCGTCAAACATCACCCTGGAAGCCGACTGATTGTGCCGCCTGGTAACTACCTACTCAAACAGAGCGTTCAATTGATCAACGGAACGAATTGGGCCTTCCAGCTGGACGGCTTAATCACTGCTCAGTATGGGGGAAGCTATGATATCCCTAGAGAGGTTATTCTTCAAGGGTTTGCTGGTGTCGATCTTCTGAACAGCACCATAAACGGAGAAGGCGACGGCTTGTTTCTCTTGAATCTCATCGTTATAGTCAATGGTATATCAAAATCTTCCACCTGGATTATCTCTAGTACTGACTGCATACAGCTATTGACTTTGAATTCTACTCCGGGAACGGTCGAGGTGCTATTCAAGGCCAAGGAGTTAACTACCGGAATCTTAACATGTACGTACCTACTGTATTTCATTAGTACATGGAAATTTTTGTTAATAGACTGTATAGTACTGAGCGCCCACGCATGCTGCGTTTGGTTTCCCCAATAAACAGCACTATTCATGATCTCCTTTTGATAGACAGTCCAAAGTTCCATTTCGTGTTTGACTTTGGGCTAAATATTGAAATATATCATCTTACGGTCCGAGGAGCTGACCTGGGGACTTTTGACGGAATTGATGCCATTGGGACAAATTACTACATTCACGACAACGAGGTATCTCTGAAATATATTGATCTGGGCATGGATTCATTGCTAATTTCATTCCTAGGTCACAAATCGAGATGAATGTGTCTCTGTAAAAAGCCCGTCACATCATGCTTTGATTGAGAATAATGTTTGCAACCGAGTTGGGTCCGGGATATCAATAGGAAGCTTGAACGTCTCTGCTGAGATTTCTAATATTGTACGTTGACGCCTGCTAGTTCTCCTTTCCAAAACCCACAAGTATTGACCTAAGGCTAGCATGCACGAAACATTTCTGTTCTTGCGGCAAGTGAAATTGCTTTTATAAAGACCTATCCCGGCGGTTCTGGATATGTCACAAATATTACATTTGAGAACTTCCGTTCAAAAGCCAGTTTATCTGGTGCGGTTGTGAACCAGTACTGGCAGTTTACGACCACACCGGATACTGGAGCCGTATTCCTCTCAAATATCACATTTAGAAACTTTTCAGGTACAGTTTCGGCTCTGGAAGATTCTAGAAGAGAGTCAAAATGCTAATGTATCAAAAGGATCTATCATTGACGGTGTAGCGCCTGGCAAATCCCCCATCAATGACACTGAGAAACCTGCCCTCTATCTTATAGCCAATGATCTAACTGGAGCCATCAACATTACAGTTGAAGACGTTTCTGTGTGGACGGAGTCTGGAGGAGACGTTATCAATCATATCAGCAATTTCTATGGCACAGGAGACAATGTGTACGGACCTAATGATGGACTGGAGATTCTGGCTCCATCAGAGACTCCCACTCCGTACTCCACGGCGTACACTATCACAGCATCTCCGACAGGATGGGTACAGCCACCAGAACCAACTTGGATTGCTGCTAGTACTGGCTGGGGAAGTAAGTTCTTCCATTTTGCTTCGTTTTAATACAACACAACTTTCGACTAACTCTTGCACTCATAAAGCTTCTGCGCCAATACCGGTATACACCCCAGCAGCACTTTGGAAGCCAGAAGGGGATTATGATAAACACTATTGGGGCTCGTTTTAATGCAGATGATTTGATCTCTATCTCAAATCAATCTTAGACTAGTCTTTATAAACTAATCTATAAGTAAAAGACCTCAAAAACGGCACCAAGTTATAGGATAACAAACCAGAGCTGCGAATTCCATGCTTGTTTAACCGCTGTACGTCGCTGCTTCTATCGTGCGTTTCGTCCTGTACTGATCAAGTCTAATGTTTTGCGACCCTTGTTCGATATTAAAAAGGTAGTACCCCTTTTCATCAAAATGCTTCGCTCTTCTTGCCACAAACCTCTTCTTTGCTTTGTCTGTCTCAGTCGCAATATCCATCGGAGTCTGCCTGAAAAACTTAGTCATACAATCTTCAACTACCTTCTTCCTTAGGTCTTATTCTATATTCTATTTCCTCTTCTATACGATATATAAAATCTCATGTTTATAAGCAAACTATAGCAGTACTGTGTACCTACCTACTACTCACAAAACCCGAAAAATAAACTCGAGCAATCTATATATACCCTTTATCGAATCACTATATCCTTCCAATAAGCAAATTGCTGGTAATAGGCTTGAAAGACCGGAACGCACCAGCTTTTGAAGCCATTTCTTATACTTGGGAAGGCCAGAACACCGAATCCTAATTATAAACAGAATAGAACCTGTGACCAACTCGCAAGGAGGCCGGAAGAGGATCCCCTGGGCAAAATCCAGCGAGCTTATTAGCGTGCTCATGACTCAGGGCTCGGCTCAGGTCAGGGCGACGGGGATAGTTATTTGTTAAGGCCTGATCCGGTCCAGATTATATGGGTTAAACAAGCACGACTCACCTATCAGACGCCCATATGACTTGCAATATTGGACTTTGTCGCCACCGGGTAGTAGGTAATACGGGGGTAGTGCTGCCTAGGCTTTCGATAGGCGAGACCATGAGTCCACCCTGGACATTCTGGCGGTCTTGGGAATGTATCTGGTGTTTGGTATTCGAAGGTTGTTTGAGGCCTGTTATTAAGTTGAGTGTGAGTTGCGGGTTGGATCTCGAGTCAACTACGTCATAGTTGTGCAGTTAATTACACTCCAAGGCTTGGAAAGACTGACCACGACGAAGATGCAGCAGATATTGGAAGAGGAATTTGGAGAAACCCAAGCCTTTGGTAAGTGTTAATCGATGGTCGAGGTTGAAAATTCAGTATTGGTTGGGAAAGAAAGCCCCCCCTTAATACGCCTCGCCTATTCCCCAGTCGTTAATTGGCCTAATGAGTACCTAGGTAATACTCCCTCCACTCCGTACAAGCCTTTGCCTGACAGAATGTTGCTATGATAGTTTTACTATAAGTTGACCATCTCAGTCTATTTCCAAGAAATCATACAAATGATATCTACAAACACTTTTCCCAATCAGCTCAAGTTCATCATTTCCATGCATTTAAATATTTAATAAGGTAATTTCTACGCAGCTCAAATGCCTCACGTCAACTTTGCTACTCACGTCCAAGCGCGTAGCAGTTTCATGCCTTCTGCGGCTGGGATATACTGTTTACAAAACCTTCCCGTCCCGGCATCTTGTACAAGTTCAAGCAGGGGAATCCTGGGCTGAGTTTCTGAAACAGCTTTCACCAGCCTACTCCGGAGTAGCCGGCAGTTGGCAAACAAGCATGCTGGTGCATGCATATACTACTTTTCATATACCGTATTAGTTAATATAAAGGACCTGGTCTACTAACTTTCCCGAGGGGGTAGACCTTAGCTAGGACATGGTCTTATTTATAATGTGGCAGCTGGCGTGGGACATTAATAGTCAACTACAGTGAGTGCTAGTGCCGCTTCTATCTCTCTAGCATAATTAAGGAGCATTAGACTTTTATAGAGAAGGCCGCAAAAGCAAAACACCATTGGAATTTGGAGTTAACACCTTCTACTGTAGTAGCGTAATATATATAAGACTATAGTCTACTAAACACTAGCGTTGGGCCAATTATGATCTACCTTAGGGAATGGTCTTATAAATGGGGGTGGTCTTCTGCTGGGGACTGGCATGGTCTTATATCATAACTAATACGGTATGCTATATAGAGGACGAAGCGAAGTACGGTATTTGTTGCAAAGTACTACGGTATAGCATTACTAATAGACAAATAATATAACTCTACCTACATACCCATATTCTTTATTTAATTTTAATTTTATACATATATAATACGTGCACGGAGTAGTACATAGGAACTTCCATCCCGTCCCGCAGCAAAGACGGCTAAACCCATCCGTCCATCCATCATCCATCCCGCGCGGAACCAAACGTCACGGATGGAACGTCCCGTTGCGACATGCAACAAGTTTTCTTTTGGGTGGGGGGTGGGGATGCGATTCATGAATTAATTGCGGGATAGATGGGATGGGACGGGATGGTCCCGGTAATCGGATGGCATGTCCCGGTGCGATGTGCAACAGAATATAATTTGTGAGTCAGGTATATAAGTACCGATATAAGCCTTATTATCTAAACCATCAAGTCGGCTAGGCTAGGCAGTCTCTAGACACTGCATTGGATGTCTATAGATTCCCATGCTAACGAATCATACTGTGCGTGAGTCAGGGAGTACCCTGGCTTTCTTTCACTTATTGCCTTGAATGGAAACTTGAGCACTTCACATGGGTTTGACGCTTTTCGATGACTAGATTCGGGGCGACTTGGATTTGGACTTGAATAAGTAGGACAAGTAAGCGGGGCGGATTCTTCAAATCAGTGGTGCTACCTGCTCTTACTCAGATCAATGAGGATATGTAAGTGCCAGCTCGAACAGACTAGCTGTGAGCGTTCATTCGATTTGAATGTTCCGGAAGCTCATTAGAAGCTTATATACCAGAGCAACCGGTGTCTCTGTGTTTATTTTCATTATCATATTGCTTCCTTGCTTTGCTTGGTTTTTTTTGCAAATCCAGCAACCAAGCCCCACCCCTCCTCAAGCATCCCCCAAATACAACCTCTCTCCCAAAACCCACTCCGCAACCCCCTCAGTAACCAAGCCCTTCAACGCCGCCCCGTCTCCCCTCCGACAAGCATCCCTTACCCGCGTACTACTCACCACCTCCCTCGCGCCCTCAACCATACGAATCCTGCCCTCGCCAACCCATTCCCTGCGCCCGCCCACCCCATCCAGTGCCCCCTCCCCTATCCGCTTCACATACGCATCTTGCTCCTCTCTCGTGCCCCAGGCATCGTGCAGACGGTACGTGACGAGTAGTTTGTGGTGTGCGAGGAAGGAGGAAACGGCGGAGAGCGTGTGGGACGGGGGGTAGTATTTTGGGTCGAGGAGGCGGGTCAGGGTGTCGAAGCCTATGAGGTGGATTTGCTGGGCGGATTGGGTGTATGATGGGTGCGCGCTTATGGATGTGGATTTGTTGACGAAGTAGGGGTGTTTGGTTACTGCTATGTCTATTCCTCCTATTTCCGTTCCTGTTTGTTTTTCTTTTGCGTTGCTGGTTGGGCGTGTGTTTGTGAGTTGGGATAATAGTTCCGAGGCAAATATCTCCATCATACATAATCGTTCTTCGAAGCTTGCGGGTTTGGGCGCTTTGTCTGCGTTGGTTGTTGCTAGGAGGAGGAGGATTCGGGTTGGAGGATGGGTTGGTAGGGATAGGGCTGTGTGGAGGAGGTGAGCGTGGGCGAGGGTTGGGGGGTTGAAGGATGAGTCGAGGGTTAGGAGAGTTTTGGGGAGTGGTGAGGTGGAAGTAGATGTGGAGGGTGAGGGGATTGAGTGGAGGATCTCGAAGGTTGAGGGGGAGGTGGTGAAGGTTGAGAGGAGGGCACGGTAGTGGGGGATTCGGGCGCGCATAGTCGAGGTTGCTAGAGGATGGGAGGTAGTTGTCATTGATGGTATCACGGTGTATGGAGAAGGGGTGGAGGCATTTGAATTGATTGAGTGAATTCGAAAAGAGAGTGAAATGAGGTGGGGTGAGATGAAGTGATAAGGTAGATAAGGCGTGGTGTGGTTTTAAGACGAGGCTGACTGTACTAATGCAAGGCTGACAGTGCCAGGGGTACAATAATTTTAAATGGTGACGTCATTGAAACTATTGCAACCTTCTAAAACAACCGCCGAGATATCTTCCTTTCCCCCTCCCCTTCCCTCCTTCAATCGCACCATAAACAAAATGGTTCTCATAGAAAACTGGATGCCGCCTTCGCGCGAGCATTGGGAATGGGTTGTATACTTGTTCCAATTCTTCCCAATTGTATATACAAATCCAACCCAACCTCAAATAAGCAAACATCCATGCTAATCTACCTACCAACGTACAGTTCACACTCCTCCAATGGTCAATTTCGTGGTACGGGATGGGCAAGACATCCACACAGAGCCGATTCAACATCCCAGGAAAGATCGCATGGCTCACGATGGAGGTTCCCGGGTTTCTCATCGTGCTCTACATCATGTACACCCTGCCCTCCCAACTCGGATTATCAGGATCATTACCATGGGAGAACAAAGCCATGGCTGGTCTCTTTGTAAGCCTCCCATTTCCTCATTCACTCAAAACAAGACCGAATTGTACATATATATATACATTTTCTTTCTTACTGATATCACCGAAAACAGGTAATCCACTACCTCTACCGCGCCATCCTCAGCCCC
>QGMF01000203.1:0-50769 GCA_007821475.1 Lachnellula arida
AAGGACGAAAGTGCGAGGGATCTTACCTGTGATGCTGGTACGCCGCAACGTACATCAAGAGCAACACGACGACGAACAGAAGCCAGAAAATAGCATTTGCCTGGGCCACATCCAGATGCTGCATAAACCTCGCATAATGACGGCATCTCTTGTCATCTTTCGCGGTAAACAGGCTCGGCATGACGTCTCCGAATCCAAATAAACACAAGAGGACAAACAGAAATTGCACGTAGGTATATACAAAATACGCGTCCTTCAACAATGCAAAAACACGGATACCTAATTCCAAGCTTCCGAGGACTCTGGTTCTTAAGACATTACAACATGTGGGGAGGAAATCAATGACGGACTTAGCTTAACCTACCTACCTACCTAGCAGATTAACAAGGAGAAGTAGATATCCGGACCGAAGGCCAAGCAAGTCCTACGGAGTACTTGCTTCGGAATCGCTGTTGTCATATTTTGCACCGCCGGCGCCGCGAAGTACTTCTAAAATATAAACTACCAAGACGCTATCTAAGCTTGCTGCTCCGCACTAGTTAGCACTGCTTTCCTTGGTGATTCCTCACGTATCTTATCCCTCGGCGTGAAGCGTGAACGCCAAGGAGATGGATTCGTTCCAAGTAAAGAAATCGCCCAAATTCCAAATAAATCCAAAGAAGACACCCGAAACAGATACCGAGACTTCTCGGCTAGACTTTGCAAACTCAGTACCTTACATCGTCTCGGGAAGTAAAAGTTCTGCGTAGAGTAATAGGACGGACTTCCATCTTCGACATCAACTGTCAACAGCATTGTCATTTTCATTGTTGTTTTCATTATCGTCGTCGTCAAACGCCAATATAGATACCCGCATAGCCAAGGGCCAAGGAGGGCTCAGCTAGTTGCCAAGAGATTTCATCCATGCATCTCATTGGACACGCGTCAGTCTATTGCTCATTACCTACCTTACCTTATGCTTCGTCCTCTGGGAAGTTCCATTCCCTTCTACTCGAGTATTGTACCTAGGGAAAGCCTCAGCCTCGTATAAAATGGGTTGGGTTGGGTAGAGCCAAGCCTACTTAGTTATACTTAAGTCGATTTAAGTAAGCGTGGGTTTTGCAGATAAAGCTGGGGAAAACTCATGCTCCTACTATATGCTAGAGCTTGCTCGAGGGGATGAGGGAGTGGTAGATACATGTACCTACTCCGTAACCTTATCTTATAAGGCTTAGGCCTTGATAAACTCTAAATCTACCGACCAGATTAGACGAGTGCGGTAGTTGCAAGTCAAATCGTAACTTTTAAAACTATTTAAATATAGTACCGGTACCTTAGCTAGCACTGTCACACTTACTCCGTATTAGTGCCATGCCATTAATTACTATATATTCCGGGTCGGGACTCGGGATCTTGAAAGCCGGGAATCTGGATCTGGTCTAGATCTGGATCTGGATCTTCAGGGAATTTTCGCTATTTGCTACTATACTTACTCGAGTACAAGTATCCAATCCACCTTTCGTCATCCCGAAGGACCCGGCTAGACTTCAAACAGTGTTTCGTTAAATAAATACCTGTACTCCGTGTATCTATTATCTATCAGCACATTACTCTACTCTACCACTCTGCAATAATATAAGCATTCAACCTCCCCTCCTCCCCTCCTCACCCCACCTCACAAGAAATAATAATAAAAAAACGCACCATAGCTACTTAATTTCTATACTCCCTACCGTACCACGACATTCCCACAGTACTCCTACACCCGCACATAACAGCCAATGCAGCAGCGCCAGGTAAACAATCCCACTTCTCCAAAATTCAAACGTTATCATTTATGATCAATCATTAAACAAAAACTCCTCCCTCCCTCCCTCACTTCCTTCCGGTTGGATATTAATAGTCGGTTTTCCTTCTTTGCTCGCTTCGCTCACAGTTGGCGGAAGCGAACGTCCCGTAGAAGCGAATGTCCCGCGTCGCGATTTGTATAGGATTCCTCACCAAAATCGCAAAATAGCTATTTCTACGCCTATTTTGCACTGCTTCCTCACTAAAAAAGTATCCTAAAACACTACCTTTTATGACTTTTAAGCTACGCAACCCTTTTAATATTAATTTTAATTAGTTATATAGCTTAATTACTATACCTAATTGCCTAGTAATAATTATTAGATTATGCATCTAAAGTGTAGTGGAGTTATATATACTTTAATCTATGTTTTCACACTTATATTATCGCGATTTTGGTGTAGTTTTATCGCGGGACATTCGCTTCTACGGGACGTTCGCTTCCACCGACTGTGACCGCAGGGAGCTAAGAAGGCCAACCGACTATTACTATCACTATATCAACGAAAATGAGCTTCGAGCCAAGGCCAAGGGAGATAGATATCCGAACACTCACTCACTCACTCACTCGACCAGTCGGGTGCGGATGCGTCTACATCTGCAAAACATGCATATTAGATAAATCACAACTAATGTTTGATCCCGCCCGCCCGCCTGGTTGAAAATGAAGTCGACGGGATATTGCCCTGTAATAACCAGGTAAACGCTTACAAAACCGAAGGGCATCTGCCACGGCATTCACAGGCAAACCCATTCCACTCGTGTCTCCGTTTCATCTTTCCCCGGGAAACGCTGTCATAACTCGTCCCCATAACAAGTTTCTCCACCTGCTCTTCCAGTTCCTTCACCACCAGGGATTCATATTTTATCTCATTGGCAGAGGTTTCGCCGAAGGGATCAATAGGCCGATTGCAATGAATGAATACATCCTTCCAACCATGACCTACCAAGGACCTACCCATGTCCCACGCTACAGCGTTCTCTTCCACACGTCTTTTTATCAACTGATTGTGAGTCAAGATGTGGTCTGGGTTCGTGAGACTTCTGGATTCCGAAAATTTAAAGTCAATCGTGATGGTAAGTTGTGATTTGTTCGGCTTCGAGTGCAGTATATTAACGACTTTGAACCACTCGGAATACCTCTGGTTATCAGGGTCAAGGAAACTTTGCGGTCCTTCCAAGGGGATTAGCAGCGCTAGAGACCTGTGAGACAAAAGCAGTTAGCTTCGCTTCTTCATAAGTGTTTGAGAGTACGAATTAAGAAACAAGGGCTTAGGAAAATATCGATTCATGGATCGCATAGCCTTTGATTAATAGTGCATGGCTCACGACACCAAGTCTGAAACATGTCCAAATAAAAGAAGTGGTGGGATCCCCAATGTTCATACCTGATGCATTGACGACCAAGCTCTGGTATTCTACTTAGGAATCGATATGCCTCCAAAGATGTGTCTTGAGTTCGTCTTTTTTCCGGTAGAATCACAAAAGTATTCTTGGAGAAGAATATTTCTGTTGCGTGCTCGCGAAATCTCTTGGAAATCAAGAACAATTCTGTGGGTAGTTTCCAACATAAACATGTTGTCGAGGCGGCAGCATATCGAGTCCAGCAACAACAAGCTTCCATGGTATCGGAGCATGCCCAGCAGCATGGAAACATGTCATCCCCAAATTGGTTCACAACATGGTTTTCCAATACCTGACGCGCCATTGGAACACCTCGGGGAAGCCAAGCGAGGTCCCAGAAACTGACAAGATCAGTATGCGTGAGAATCTGCAGTCGAATCTCTTCTGGAAGATCCATAAATCGAAATGGGCGCTCAGTGTGACTCGTTGACTGTCCGGTAAGTTTGAACGCAGTGTCTGCAGCTAACTGCTCCATCTCATGGTATTTGTGAGCTCCAAGGCGAATGGAGCATTCCCTAAGCTGCGGAACACTCATGAGAGGGCCAAGGAACGCCTTTGCAACTTCGACATCGTCTGTGTTACATGCGACGCATAGCTTCAGCCGATTTGGAATGATGGAGGTGGCGATATGACTGCATAGCCGTGACCACTCTGCCATAGTAAGTGTACACTCTTTATCGAGAGAATCGCTGTCGAATTTCTGCAGAACGTCTTCACTGCGAGGAACTGAACAAGTAGTGCAATCGCAAGCATAGAGATCATCTGTCAACATAGTATGCCCCATAGTTTTGTCCTCGGTGGGCGAGCAAATGTTAACACGGATAGATAAAGACGTTATCTGAGATAAAATCTTCTTGGTAAACGAGAATAGACCCGACAGACCACCTAGCTCCGCTCGACAAGCGCAGAAGAAGCTCTCAGAGTAGAATACCGATAGGACCTCATCGCGAATAGCTTGAGAGATGAAAAGCAGCTGAAAGGGTAAGGGGTCGCAGCAACAATCATCAGGACCGGCAATATCGAAATGGTGGCACTCCGGACAGACGCGGGGCACGCGAGGAGCGGGATATGGAAATAGGTCCTCCAAGAAATATAATAAGCTTTCGCTTCTCGACGGTTCCCAAGGGGATGTCTCTGGAACGTCTTCGTGGGGGTTGAGATAGATTTCGGGACAATCATCCACAGAGGGCAGGTAATTTAGACCAGGGCGATATTTTCGAAGTGTTTGTGGGCATATCCCTTCAGGTGGCCAGTAGTTGAGAGAGATAACCAGTTCTTTCGGAAGACCTGCATATGCGTATATTTGCCTTCGAACATTGAAAGGGAGGTGGAGAAACGTGATCTTGTGCGTGTCAGTACGCAATTGTGGGCATCTTGAAACCGTATTTATAATTACTTACCGGTTCTGGAACATTGTGACCAGGGGCTTGTTGTTGCTGTTGCGAAGCGGATCTGAAGTACTTGTGGAGTGTGGTCTGGACCATGGTGCATGTCGAGTTGAGTCACTCAACTTGAGTGGGACTTTGTAAAGTGGTTGAAATGGGTTCGAGAACAACACCAACGGGTGTTGTTGACTTGCAAGGTTGGCAAAGGAAGGGGCTGGTGGGGAGGTGGGGAGGTGGGGTCAGGTTGGGGTTTCGGAACGCGGGTTTACTTTGATCCGTTGCTTGAAAGCACGTGCTCTACGACTAACTTTCCCGAGGGGGTAAACCTTAGCTAGGACATGGTCTTATTTATAATGTGCCAGCTGGCGTGGGACATTAAAAGTCAACTATGGTCTTCGGCTAGGGACTGGTCTTATATCCTAACTAATACGGTACACAAAATCCGCCTGTTTTATCATACATGTAGAGGGGTCATGTTGGGGTTTCGGAACGCGTCCACGTGTCCTTGCTCAACTCTTCATGACTTTCTTCCACCCACATCGGTAGAAGGGGGCCACCTTCCGTTAGCTTTATTAAGACGTGTATATTAAGTATCCATCCTTCCCACGTTCTTTTAAAACGATGTCCTTATTGACCTCCTGGCTTGAGGATCGGAGATAGAGGGGTCATTGGAAGGGAAGAGGCGTGTTGCACAGCAGAAATATATCCGGAACTGACAAAAATGTTTATTCTGCACCGAAATCGACACCAAGCCCTCTATTTCAAACAGGACACCCACCAACAGGAAAATTACAACTCGCCCCCTTCCCACCCCCCGTCACCTGCACCGCCTCAAACACAAAATCCTCACAACTGCCACTACCACACAACACATAATAATCATACGCGCTCTCCGCCGCCGTGCCCGTGACATTCCTAAACAGCACATCCTCAATGCTCACCCCGTTGCTCGGATCGCCCGTGGGCCCGCCGTTCAGATAGTCTTGCTGTACGTCGATGCCGTAGCTCGAGATGTTGGTCAGGGCGATGGAGGCGTATGTTATGTTGGCGATGGCGCCGGTGGTGTTGAAGTTGGTTTTGATGCGCGCGCCGTTTTGCGAGTTTGTTATTTGGCTGTTGCTGAACTTTGAGTGCAGTTTATTTATCAGTGGTATGTTCCCCGGGAAGAGAAGGGAAGGAGAAGGGAAGGAGACGTACGAGGATATTCGTCACGACGTTATTGGCCTTCCCGCCCACGGAACCGATACTCAACCCGTGGCCCCCCGAACAATACATACCGTCCACGGTAATGTTATTCCCGCTCGTGACGGCCACGCAGTCATCTTGGTTGAGTACTGTGGTGTTGGCGATGAGGGTGTTGTTGCAAGAACTGACATCGAAGCCATCGGAGTTGTGACCGGCTGCGAGACCGTTACTGCGGTTATTGGGCGCGTCGCCGGCGCTGTTGTCGAGGATCATGTCGCGGAGTGTGAGGTCTGAGGAGCCTGATATGCTGAAGAGATGGACGGGCCAGGTTTTGATGTGGAGGAGCTTGATGACTGAGCCTCCGGTCATTTTGTTGACGGTGATGAAATGGTTTGGTCTTCAAGGAAAGTTTTAGTCCAAAGGCTGTTATCGTGACGGGGGGTTCAAGCTTACTTGGGCACTCCTCCGTTTGAACCAAGTCCATCCCAGTATGTCGGTCCATTACCATCAATTTGTCCTCCTTTAGCAGCCGTGATTGTCACGTTATGGCCACCGAAGACCATCGGCTCAAAGGAGCTCGAGTTGGTGAATCCAAAAGTTGTGAGACCGGAGAATGTGACTTTGGTATTGTCTTGCAGTTTCGAGAGGTCGATGCTGGAATTGTTTGGCGCTGCGATGTTTTCGAGTAGGATCTCTGTACATGATGCTACTGCGGTTGGAATCTGAGAATATTCTGTGCAATAACATGGTGATCCATATACTTGACGTTCAAGCTGGGCACCAGCCAGAGCCGTTGTCAGAAGTGAAGAGATGAAGAAGAAAGATTGCATGATGCCTGTAAGTGGCCCCGGCTTGGTTCAAGAAAAGTCCTATCCAATCACATGGAAGGATGTTGAGGAAACTGGTATGGAGAGGAAAACAAGGTCTCGCAACTCAGTCAATGAAATTGCTAAATAAGGCACACGAGTCTCGCTTTTGATATCAAATTCTCAAATAGACGTCCCTATTTCGGAAGAACTTCTGATAAACCGTGGCAAATGCGGAGTAATCTGCATCATGGAGAGTTCGGCAATCAACCAGACTTGCCCATCTGAAAACTTCTCCAGAAAGACGAAAGTCCCACCATGTCTTTGCCAATCCTCCATACTCACAACAGGCTAATGCAGGTCCGGCGTAGATGCTCTTGGGGAAGTCTTGGGGGTGTTTCTCGAAATTGTCCACGAGTAATATTGCCGGGGTGACAGGACAAACGAAAAGCCAAGAGACACGATGTGATGAGAGGGTACAATATACAAATTAAGCCAAGGAAAGATCCTGCTTCTATAGAACGATAAGTACTCTTGGAGAAAACAGGAGATCGAAAGGACATCGCATCACGTGAGGATAGCCTGAGACATGGATTCTCAAGCTTTGAGTTCTCACCCACCCAAAGGATTTGTCTGATTTGTCTGCATAAATGCAACTTTACCCTCCACCACCAGCCGTCATCCAGATTCAAAATGATTGGACATGTCGAAGCTGATATTGACGCAGTGCAAGGGCACTTGATGCACCTGCCGGAAGCAAACATCTCCTTCCGTGCCTCATATCTGACCCAACGTGGTCGGATGCCTGGCTGTAACAAACCGTGAATCCTCACCGTGTCATCACATCAATGGGTCAAGGGATGCCCGTGGTGTTGTGGTCTTCATGCCGACTTTATACTTCTCGACGCCCTGAGAACTCGGTGAGGCATTCCAGCTCATGGAATGTGCCCCCGCTTATTATGGGGGCGAAAGCACAACGCCGATATTACGACATCCTCGGTTGGCAAAAAGCAACTTTCCAAATTGAGGTTGGGATGGCTTCAGCAACTCTATCCGATTTGCTGAATGATGCCGCTGGTAAAGTAGCCCGAAGCCGCTCGCGATCCTTTGCTTCTGCCTGCTTACCGCTGTCCCACCCCAGCACTGCGCCATCTCCAGGTCCTTGTCATGCTGTCAGGCGGATCGCCGTACAAGCCGGGTGCTACACGTACTTCCCAGTAGTAGGCGAATCAGTGTGAGCCGTGGCTGCGACAATCCATTTTTATGTGGCACTCGCCCTTGTTAGAGCGACCTGAGCCCTCACTAAGTTCCCGGGGTTGCATTAACTCCACTTGTTTGATCCAGGAGGGACGGAAAGGTATAAGTCGAAGGGCTGTCCGGTGTGAGCATCGCTCGCAACATCGGCGCCCTCTGCGCTCCTTGAGTTGCGAGGAGCCGCAATTTATCTCGACTCTTTTTTTCTCTTTTCCACGCGCGACGACTGAGTCTGCTCTTCAATGCGTGCTGTTTATGCAGACCTGTCCTGCACCCCCTCCAATCACTCCAATCACAGCCAGGAGGCCCTTTTATGAAGGATTGGACCCATAAAAACGCCATCCACGACCCCTGATTGGTCTTCCCCTCTTTTCCACACACGATCTCACCGAAGCTCTCGAGACACGCACGCTCAGCACCAATGCCAAGGCCAATGAACAATCTGAACAAAGAGCCCATTGACCGTGGAAGTCCACGAGAACAAGCAATACGTTCGCCATGAGCGGCATACCCCCTTCTTATACCTATTGTGTTGCGTTATTGCAGCTATGGATTGGGCTTGCCCCGATTTTTGTATGGTGTGCTGAGGTCACGGGGGCAGATGTAGGTTCACTCTCACTCTCCCTCCCCTCCTCGCTCGCTACGTGGGGTGTGGTTCTCGCGTACCGCGAATTCAAAGTACAGTACGGTAGGTCGATTGATCTCTCACTGCTCTACTCGTCTCTACCCTGACCCGAAGCTCCCCCCTCCAACACCTTCTCGTGGTGACAATCCCCCACAATTCTTCTGTTCTCAACAACAGCATCATTTAAACTCGTCGCCGCAAACAATTGTCGCTTTTTAATCTCCATACTTTGCCCGCATCTTTTCGTGCAAAAAGTAAGTCGCAACTCCTCACTATCCCCGCTCATTCAAACCTCACATTCTAACGTCGCTGCCTAAACAGCTTCACCCACCATGGCTTCTCAACACCAGGCCGCCGGGCGACGAGCTCAGGATATCACGATAAACCAATATGACTCGAACAGTCAAGGTTTTGAAGGCAAATCTACTTCTGCCTTGAAATATTCCGGCAACCACGATTTCCAGGTTGAGGACCCCGCTGTATACGAAAATGCTTTCAACGACAGCGGCTTCGTGGATGGCGACGAACCCGCCCAGCCAGTGAACAATTACGAAGACTTCATCCTCTTCGAGGACAGTCCGCCATTTATTGACGAGGATGCCTCCATGATCGCAAACCATGGCTCGATCTACAACGGCATGAACAACGAACGTGCCGCGTACATTGAAAAGTACACCTCGTTCAATTACGAGGAGAAACCAGTCACCAGCTTCCGCGAAGCAGTCGCTGGCGCCATCGAACAGAGTGTGAGCGAGGCCGTTGAGGACCAGCGGCCTCCTCCACAGGAGGGACCCTCGCTATTCTCCAACTTCGAGGCCACCACTACTGGCCCGAGCATGCTCTCACAGTGGGCCACGACCGGCCACCGCCATGAAATAATCGCTTACCGGTACGAGCAACCACCGTATCCTACCGACCGTGTGCAACCACTTCCACAGCCATCGTCTACGAAAAGGCGACGGACGACGTCTGGGAAAGGACGCCGCAGACATTGACGAATGACGAATGAATGAATGATTTTGATGTTTCACTTGGTATTTTTCTGGTATAGGGATTTCTTGGGCCGGGCTGGGCTGGGCTTGGGTTGCATAATGATACGTGCGGGCTACAGTACGATTTACGATTTGATGTTAGGAGTCATGGGAGCGCATATCTGTCGCTGGTGTTCATTGTTCATACCCAAAAGTGTATTTCTTGTTCATTATCCGCACCATCTAGAGTACAGAACAGAACCACAGAATGGAATCGATGGTTCTTCTCACACCTACCTATCCTATATATAAACTACTCCTCACCCTCCCTCCCTAAAACTTCCCACTATCCTCACTTCTCCAATACCTATTCACTCGTCCCAATCTCCCACGTAACCACAAATCCACCCCGCGTGAATCCAAGCTCCCGGTTCAATGCACTTGCGCTTTATCCATCCATACATAGATCCTTACCCATAACCCAACCAGCTTAGCCTCTCACAGCGCGCGCACGCACGCACGCCTTCTCGACCATTTTGCCACCCCGTCCCTCCTTCCCATCCCGGTGCTAATCCCCCACCATCAAATCAACCTTAAATTTACCGTACCCTTAATCCGGGATTCTGGGGCCGCCAATCAATCAACCAAACCTAAAATAGCGTGCCACGGCGTGCGGCTCGGGCCATCGCACGCCGCTGCCGCCGCCGCTGTTAGAGAAAGTAAAGTGTATGTAAGTTGATTTTGGCTACTGGTAGGTGCGTACTACGTAGGCAACTGGTTTGATTTCTTTCTTTCTTTCGATTAATGCAATCCAAAACCTCCTGCGCTCGCCATTCCTCGGCTTCTTTGCCGGCCCTCTATGGTTTTGCAATTGATTAAGGGCACCTTTAATTTGCGGATATCTGGTCTGCCAGTTCATAATCACATATACTTTTGTAATATAAGTACAGTCCTTTTCTCTTGGGACCACGATCCTTGAATAAGCTCTAGCTTGAATCCTGAGTACTGGCTGAATCAAACTCCGTTCTCACCACTGGATTCCTATCTTGGCGGGGTAACTGGTAGGATTTTCACTATATGTATGCACAATCCTAATCGCATAATTAATGGTGGATTACGTACGGCTTACTCTTGCAATGCTTAGGAATCATCGCTAGCTAACGTTGTGTTCCTGGGATAACGGGCGCTGGACCGGATATGTGCAGCTTATTGTGGCGGTTTGTATCTGGGTGTGTGGAATTCCCGCGATGCTAGTAGAGACTTATGGTTGAGTGGTACGGCGAAGGATTACTAGTAGGACTGGGATAGCTCACGCTCCAACCTGCTCTGACTGGATCCGGAGTGACTTTAAGAGATGATCATAACTACTGTCTTTGAGCCTCTTCACTCAATTGTTTTAGACGCTCTCACTATCGGAATGTCCCTTTATCTCGGTGTCAACTTTGCCGTCTTCTTCCAGTAAGTAAGGCGTCTAGGATTAGTTTCCTAAGGGGTGCATGATTTCAGCCAGCGGACTCACAGCCTGTTGACTCCCTAGACATCCGATTTTATTCTTCAACTCCCATCGAGGGAAAAATCTGGCTTGTCTGAGTTGTCTCTACGCGTCGCATAAATTGCCTCTATGTTAAAGTGTCCGGTTTGGCGAAAAGTGTCTGGTTTAAGTAAATAACCGTAATATATATATATTATGACTCCATGCTCTTGTTTCTTCTTCATGATATGTGTCTTGAGATTTATTTACTGCAACGCTTAACTTCCTACTCCTTGCTTTATTTGGCACTCATAACCCACATCATACACCTCGCAGGGCACTTAGGTATAGAAAAAGGCTCGTTTAGGAGAAACTCGCTTGGGTGCTTGCAGACGCCCCGCGACACAAGTGCACTCCCAAAAACATATTTCAAAATACTAAAAAGTTCGGTGGCAGAGTTGGGCTCTGCACCTACGTCTTTCTTCGAGGGATCGGGATTGATATCTTAGTTTATCTTTCTCTTTAATACGCTTCCGTTTCAGCTCGTGGTCCTCACGAGCGAAGACCCTTTCTTGTTCCTTGAAGAGCTTGTCATCAGTAATGCGCTGCAGCTCGGCAGTGACTTTTGCCTCCTCTAGCTTCTTAGCGAGAGCGAATAACTTGGCGGTCTGTGAAGCGTTAAACTGAGGGAGCGCCGGCGAGGTCGAGGTCTTGGCCCGAATAGGAAGAGGGATGAGGGAGGACGAGCCTGAGGCAGGGTCCTTGCTCGATTGAGGTGGGGATAAGTGGCCCCAAAGAATGACTGAATAATCGATGCGTAGGTAATGAAGCATGAAGACCAAATGCTAGAGGTGGAGCCGAAATCTTTGAGCTGGCCGACTCGCTTCTTCCCCCTTAATTGCCCCTTTCCGTCGAGGCGAAAACTCTGCTCCCCCTCACTCTCATCAAGCTAAGGGGTGAAGCGAAGTTTGTGGAGGTTCGAAGGCTCGAAGGTGTTATTGAAAATGGCTCGTAGTGAAGCCATAGGGACATAGGCGTAGTGGTTTGAAAGGGAGGTGACTTCAGGGGGGATATTACCTTTAGCGCCAATATCGTCATCAGCCTCATTTAGCTCCACGTGGTCGCGACGGCGAGCCTGGTATCCCCTCTCTAGCTCCTCTTTCTCCTCAATGCGCTTCCGCTTTAGCTCATGGTCTTCGCGAGCGAAGGCCCTTTCTTGTTCTTTGAAGAGCTTATCGTCTTTAATGCGCTGCAGCTCGGCAGCGACTTTTGCTTCCTCAAGCTTCTCAGCGAGAGCAAATAGCTTGGCGGTTTGTAAGGCGTCGAACTAAGGGAGCGCCGGCGAGGTCGAGGTTGAGGTCTTAGCCCGAATAGGAAGAGGGATGAGAGAGGATGTGCCTGAGGCAGAGTCCTTGGAGGGAGGCTTGGTGGTGGAGGCGCGAGGCAGTTGTATTTGAATTGATTATAATAATGGGCCAAATGTAATCAAACGACGATGCAATGGTTGCTGAATGCTTGAGGGGTGACCTTCAAACATAAGGCGTGCTTATATACATCATTCGTCACCCGTTTTCAGTGTAATCCTTTGTACCCTCGCATTCCAACCGTTCGCGGCGGGCCCCACATTCCAGTGCCGCGTTCATAAACCTAACCATTTTATATGTTTTATACCTCGGGGGTTCGAAAGCGGTGAGAGCGAGTGTAAACGACGGCGAGTGGTGCCGTTAGTTTAGTGAGGTGCAGGTTAGGACAGGTGTGAGTGATAGCGAGTGATGTGCTATCAATGTAGCGAAGCGCCGTGTATAGCGCAGTGTTGGGAATTTAAATTCGGAGTTCCAACTCCTAGCCCAGTTGTGGGCGGAGTGTTTTGGTTTATTTCATGATATATACCCTACGAACAGTCGGCCGTCTAATTGGGCGTTTGGCCGAGGTGGTTCCATAGTTGGTGTGACTTGTCACTTTTCAGGTAGGATTCATGTAGGAAGAGCGCATTACACTGGCGGCTTCGGCGTGGGCTCAGGAAAACCCCCTTTTCTAAGGAAGCGATGAGCAAAGTACTCTAGCTAGACACTTTCTTTCCGGGCAAAAGATGGCCGATATACAAAGTATGCGTCTTACTAGCTTCTTATATTGTAAGCATGCAGGAGGGATAAAGGAAGTCCCCTAAATATTGCATTCTCCCCGCAAGACGTTTTCGCGTGGCGCGTGGAATGAACGCGCTCTTAATCCCTGATATAGGCCATCTTTTTCTCAGTGACCAGACCCATTCTAACTTGTGAAATTGTCTACAATGTCTCATTTTGCATCGCATTTAAAGTTTCTACCCACGTCTTCAATACCAAGCAAACGGAAGCATCCAGGGTATACCGATCTCGCGAAAAAATACTCCCATCCAACTAGCCTCAGCCATGATGCCCTGATAGGTTTTGAGCCATTGAAGAGCGGCGTCACCCCGTTGGAGTTAGGGCCTTACCCGAACTTTCAAGACGTCGTTGACTATTATGTGCTAGAATAGTACCAAAAGAAACGTTTCGCAGGTTCGGGATTTTTCTGTTCCTAATACCAGCAGCAGCCGCTAACAGGAATAGGATTTACTGCCCAGCAGCTGGAAGAAGTGGAGGCTTTGGCCCCCTTGGTCAATATACAATCCGATGAACAACTCGAGGGAGTACCTATACATCCAATTCTAAGTAAGGACCGATGGGATTGCAAAACGAGGATGAAGCACCTGCCGAAAATACCTATGATGAGCCAGATGAGGCCGTTTACGGGATATTGGGAAGTGGGTGTCGAGGCCAATACCACGGAAAAGGACTGATGGAATCTAGGCAGGCAATCCAGTGATATGGCAAGCAATGCTTCCAGCTCTACGCGTAGCATCAATGGTTCTGATGCACTCTCATACATACCCATTTAAGTTGGGACGTTCTCTTTGCTTGTCCCTTTTCTTTTGGGTGCATCGGAAGCCGAATAGCCATTATATACTTTTGACCGTGCAATTTACCTGAACACCCTCGAGAGCCTTTCAAGAAGTATACTAACTTTCCGGTATTTATAGGGTGAGATTGAAACCACATGTCAGTAGATCGAGACGTTACTGAGATCTTGGTTCTATCTACACAGGTATAATACTTTGTTTTTCGGAATAGTCAAAGATATCCCATATCACGAGCTTCCCCACAGAGTAGCAAAAAGCGGTCCTACCTACCGTAGAGTACTCCCGCGGCCTCTCTTCTGCCACGGTATGGCCATGGCAGCCCTTGTTCAGGAGAAACTAAGAGCAGCCTCGGAAAGACTATGCATATCTTCAACGACGGAAGATACTATCCTTATAACGGACTACCGATGGGATGGGGCTCAAGCTTTACATACGAATTAACCTCTTCTAGAGATATACACTATAAGGATTATTTAGCATATACCCCGCTCGCCCTCTTTCCAACTCTTCAATTTCTGTTCCTATGAATCTTTAGGATAATTCTGTTTTGGACATCTAGTGTCTTTCAGGTGGTCGAGCCCTTGTTGAGAACTAATCCCAAGCTCACGACGGCCGAGTGGGCAGCTGACACTTTTCGTCTCGCGGTGGTCTTACTTCACGAGACTGCGGTAAATACGAATCTCGGGGGAGTTCAAACATGTTTAGAACGCTCACCGCTATTGTAATTAGCACTTTCTTTAGAAGCAAGAGCCAGATGCTAGAAAGCAAAACGAAACCAGTTCAAGACGAGAGCCTTACTTTGACACAGAGCCAGTCGCCGAGTTGTACTTATCTTTATACCCTGCGAGTTGAATACTGATGAGATTTAGGGGCTTCTCGCTTGAGAATTCAGTAGGTTCACCGGCTTGGATTAATTGCTCTACTAATGAGACAAACGATCTTTGGTGGCCGCCTCCAGGAATTTGGTGCTGTAAGACGCATATATTGTTTTGCATCGAACTAAACTTTACTTTGATTCCGACTGACATATCTCAGGAGCTTTATGATTCAGGTAGCCCAGCTGGGGGAGCTTTCAGGTGATATGGATGCAGTGCTGCTTCTCTGCGGTTGCTAATACGGAACTACTAGGGTCCCTTGGCCATCAATATTTGATTCCAACTCAGCCTCCACTAGAACAGGTATAGTACAAGGAAACAGCATACCAAACTCACTCACCATACCACCCAATTGGTTCCAGAGACCATTACCCAGTACCGTGCGAATTCTTCATCGACGTCCACCGCGATGCGTTCTGGAACGGACCTGCCCGAAAGTTACCAAATCCCACATTTCGGCTGGTGGCAGAAGATGCTGATTCGGAGATAGATACGGAAGCTTGGGCGTGCAAATGGGACCACTGTTTTTAGCAAGCAGACAATCGTATCATCCTACAAACACCCAGATAGAGAACGAGTTCCAGCAAGCATTCAAGCATCCGCATTGGGACGACATGGATCAAGCACAGGTCCCAATCAGCCCTACTGCTTCTCTGGATGAAATCGCAGAGATATAAATCGAGAATAGACGTAGGGAGATGGCGGATAGGTTCAAATGGCACTCGAATTGGATATCAGGAACACAGAGCTAATGTTCAATAATCCAACTTCGTATAAAGCCAGGGAGTTTTCAGAGACAAGACAGCCCCAAAAGGTTAGAGACGACTATCAACCTGTCTCCTTCCATGTCGAGCTGTTTTATAACTCTGTTCACGAAATTCGAGTTTGGGATTTCCTTTATATAAAATTAGGCACTTATATAACTCGGCTTGGGGCCCCTTTTTCTCGGTACTTTGTGCCTGTTTCGCTGCAAGTCTGAATTTGAAAGTAGTATAGAGTATAGTACATGCTCTCATATGCCCGTATTTGATAGGTTAATCTATAAAAAATGCATTGTTAGGAGTCTGATTTAGGAAGCATCATATACCACGCTTGCACTCATTCATTTTTCCTTCACAGTTCCTCAAAATAATAACAGACTTAGTAGACATCTAGAAATAAAATGCGAAGAAACAAAGACAGGAGAATAGCTGATAACGAACAGAACTTAACAAAACATGATTCTGAAGCCATAACCTTACTCTACTACGAAGAGAGGTAAAAAGCGAATCACAACGCGCAATAAGACTTGTCTAGCCAATAATCGAAGAAAAACTTGAAAATACATGTTGCGGAGTATAAGATCAAGGTCACACCAGCTTGAGAAATCCCACCCGATTCGATTTGCTGCAGCTGTAGGTGCAGGTGGTGTGGGTGGATGAATTTCCATTGACGAATCTTTACGCCCAAGTTGACTGCTTGAGTTGGGTGTTTGCAAGGCTCCTACCTAATTACCCGGTATCTCGTGATCGGTCACTTCTACGCAGCGTGTTGGGATTTGGTGGTAACACGATGTCTGTATTGTATATGGTTACGTGTCTTCTAGCTACACGTGAAGAGTTTTATGGTGTCTGCTGACTAAGCAATATTAAAGTCCAACACAGCGCTTAAAACCTGACCAACCCACCCGCTGCCAACACTGTTGCTGCCTACAGAAGACACCATTCTTCCTTTCATCTTGATCTTACTTACTGCAGACCTTTTTGTCGTCAATCAAATTGTTGACAACAAACTCCCGGAGCCATGTCACAATCAAGTACGCATCATTTTACAGACAATCCTGCGAAACTGCTGAAGGAAGGAGAGGCGGAGCCAAGCCCCGTCCCAGCCTCGTCACACTCCACCTTGGTCGGAGAAACAGAATCATCGACTTTTGATGCTACTCAGGCTTTTCCAGGTCTCAGCGAGCCACCTGAATTAAAACCGGTAGCGCCAAATCAACAAGTCCATCAACTTCAACAGAGCCAAGAATGTTTTGCTACTAAATTGTCGTCTTACGATGGCGAGAATGTACTCGAGCCGATGGAGCGATCGACCGATAAACTTTGTGTCCATTGTCAAAATGTATTCGACCATTGGGATAAGATCTCCAGAGATAGGCGGGGTCGATTCGAACATTGTGAGAGCGAGGATGCTCTGAAAGCATCGGCTGAAGGTGGCTGTGGGCTTTGTGCTCAGTTCTTGAAGTCCCATCAAGAAAGTCTTAGTCTACAAAGTTTCTATCATGATGATAATAGGAGAAGATGGCAATTTGCCATCTGGAGGAGTCTTAATTCTCCGTTCTGGTCCGGAGATAAGTTTCAATGGAATCCTTCAATCGGGTTGCAGGAGTGACTATTGGCGGATCGGCTTAGTCTTCGCGATAATCCTGGATGACTCGATCAGTGACTACAATCATTCGAGTGACTCTTCGAGTCCCCTCTTGGTGGACGACTCGGCCAGTGACTACAATTATTATAGTGACTTTTCGAGTTCCCTCTCGGATGATGAGCCTAGTCGCTTTCGCTTTCCGGTATTCACAGTTGATATGAGTCCGGCGCCACACCCTGGTAGGGAACCTTCCCAATTGTGAGGGGCTAATTTTCTGACTCTGTTATTAGCATCACTTTACTTTCGCTGAATCGATCGATTTTGGACTTATTTTAATGATAACGTGGACCTCTATTAAGTGAGAGCAATACCGAAGAATCCTAGATCTCAGAACGCCATAAAAATACGTCATTTTTCTATTACGCGAGGCTCTTTCGTGTGACACGGTGTCGACACGCTATTACGGTAGCGACACGGTGACCAGGAATTGCATTGCGCCCATAAGGTACCTACGTGGCGGAGGCCAAAGCACCTGATGAACAGGTAAGGTAGCTGATGCAAAGCAGTCAAACACTACGGTTGAGCACTATGAGCCCGGTTTCAGGAGCATTGCTATCAGATCATGCGATGGCTTTTCGGGAGGGAATGTGGGAGAAAAAAGTCCTCGCATGACCCGTTTCAGAAGGATGTAGATTGGTGTTTCCGTCGAACCTTTTGCTAGTAGTGCCTGTCGGAGTATTCGCTTTTGTTTTTTGCTGTTTCTTTTTATATGTTTGGAGATGTGGGATAGAAGCGAAATTAGATTTTTGTTAGGACTACCGGCAGTTAGTCTCATGAGGAGCTTGGGCTGAAGTTCCGTATTAGCGTATTTTAAGAAAAGCTATTATCTAAAGTTCTCTGGATTTCTACGTGGCTTCTAAGCTATTAATTATATATAGATTTATATTTACGCTAGCTAACTTATCTCTTCTATTATTAATAGCTATAACTTCTCCTCTATTATCTTATTTCCAAAGCTTATTTTCCCGCCGCGCATTACCAAAACGGGTAAACCTCGGCCTAAAACATGTATGCTATAAACGCAAATAAGCAAAATCTGTTGCCAAATATACTAGACCTGAGAAATCAGCGTTATTTGCGCACGGTAAATTCGATCAAGAATCTACCAATAATAGGGCCACAGCCCTCAGTCCTCCACTTTCCTTGTGAAGTAGTGATCGATGCACAGTTGAGTGCCGGCGCTATTTAAGTGTTGAGTTAGACATACGAGCTCGTAAGGAGTAGGCGAGATAAGAGCGCCGATTGGAAGCGTGCTTGCCGAACCTTTTGCATTTTTTTACTATAATATTTTTTTTTACAATTGTTCTTTGCGTTGCGATCCAAGCGAAAATTAGCGAGATGGATTTATTGGAAGTGATCACCCTGTGATACCAACAGGATTGCTTGTAATCGAGCTGTTTTTAAGCAAACCTTACAGCCGGTTTTACGTGTACTCGATAGCGAGCGCGCTGGTTGCAGATACGAGATCATCGTGCCCGGATGTGCCTTTTCTAGCACCGGACAGAAATTGATAGTGCAGCTGGCGGGCATGGAGCGAAGTATATATATATCTGGTAAGACTCCAGGGAAGAACAAGAAATTGTATTTTTATTATCGGTGCGTGTCCTGGCATTTCACCCATTAGTTTATAATGGTATTCAACTCTGTTTATTCGCCCCCAGCTGGCCAAGTCCTGTGTCTTTAGATGCACCTTTATCCTATGCACAAGGTTAGCCTACATTCCATACTATATGGTCATTAGAATTTCGCAAGGGCTCACCAGGAGATCTTGCGATACGTCCGCAGTCGTCGCACGCTTCGTGGAAGTAGCATTTCCTCCTCTCCAAACCTTCCCCGTCTTGCCCGAAATGATATCATCCACGACATCCTTCGCATATTTCTCTGTCTCCTCCCGTGGATGACCATCACCTCCGCGTACACGATTAGCAATCAGTGCTTCGATGGGTTTATAGAGCGAATCCTCCGGGAGCTGCCAGTCCTCGAAGTACGTTTGACCGTTTGACCGAACTGCACCCGTCACGACCTGAACAACTTTCACGCCAAAGGGTTCGATCTCCAATCGCAATGTCTCGGCGACGAGCTCGAGTGAGCGCTTTGTCGCAGCGTAAAGGCCTGTACGGAATTAGTGCTGGACCTTTTTAAACTCTCGGCTTCACCACTTACCCATATAAGGTACATTCAAGTACCCAGAGATGGAGGTAGTATTTACAACTGTGCCTTTGCTTTTAATAAGGAGCGGCATAAAGGCTTTGATCAACGCAAGTGGGCCCCAAAGATTTATCTCAAAGATCTGCTTTGCTTCAAAGATATCGATATCGAGGACAGGTGAGAAATGGTTGCGGCCAGCATTGTTTATCAAGATATCAAGACGTCCCGTTGTTTCCTTCACCGAATCAACGGCTGCTGTGATTTGTGAATTGACAGTAACGTCGAGGCCCAACAGAGTTACGTTTGGTAGCTTCGAGAGTGTGCTCATCTTTGAGACATTTCGAGTTGTGGCAAAAACGTGATAATCTTCGCTCAGAAATGCGGATGCGAGCGCTGAGCCTAGTCCACCATCACTGCAGCCTGTAATCAGCACTGCTTTCTTCGTGGTCAAGCTCATGATGAATGTGAGAGAGACTGGGTGGTGCAGAGATCTCTGGGCGTTGGAGAAGCGATGGAGAAAGCAGCGAGTCCGAGAATGATTATTACCTAGGTAGTTTTAATAGATTTCTTTGCCGAACACGATGCTGACTTAATCATCTGCATCTAGTCTGAAAGAGTTCCTTTCACATGGGGAGAGTCGAGATATTGGAATACGGCAAAGCACCGTGGGGTAGATGCAGAACATGGGTAAATGCAAGACAAATGTGACACCGCAGACACGAGTTACACCGGCTAAATTTAGTTGGTCAGCATTGCGCAAAGGTACATCTACAAACCAAAAATCACAACGTCTAACTTGCTAAATTCTACGTACATTATCCATCGACCAGCTCTCAGACAGGTTAACCAGCCTATCTTGGCCGCAAGCCTAGTTGGGCGAAAAGCTCTCCCCAACCTACTATCTCCAAGATTATCTAGGTTGGAATCACCACAATTCGTAGATATTCATGCAAGAGCTATTTAGCTCGTCATTGAACAAAAGATGCCCCCCAGGTTCAAGTTCGTATCAGTATTAATATCCTAAATCTTACTAACATTTTAATAGCAAAGCTCGGCACCACGAGGCTAGACCATGAGGCGACCTTCGAGTATCGCCATCGTGGGTGCTGGAATCACAGGAGCGTCAACTACATACCACCCCTCGCAGCTATATGGAAATACAGGAATCAGAACAAACATCACTATCTTCGAAGCAGCGTCCTAGGTTACTGGCTGCCTCTAGTCTCGGCCTTACATTTCTTCGGGCCAGCTACATTGCTAAGGATAGTGCAGCACACTTCACCGAAACGACAACTGCATCTGCCTCGTCGCCAAAGAGCCCAAATCTCCGTCACTGTCCATATTGTATAGGCCACAGAAGGAGCCATCCCCTCCACCAGCTAGGATTTCCCGAACCACCTACTCTACGCCAGCGCCTTTCTCATTTCCCAAATCCCGACTACGGCGAGCTCGAATGTGACTAGTTCTCCTATCAACGGGTGCACCGAGTCATCTCGCCCTTCCTTATCCACCCCACCCCAACTCAACCTCCGTCGTCATCAAAATCCACGTATCCCTCAACGCCGGCAACCTCAACCGCCTATTAACATCCCGATACCCCTTATCACATAACATATCTGCCAAATCGCCCAAACTCTTATATCCTGCGCCAGCACCACCTCGTCCCCCTCCCCAGCATCTTCACAACACCCCCCTTCTCCCTTCCCACGCCCGAGCTAAACGCGTGCAAGTACTCGCTATAGCTAGTCTGCGCTGCGGGCAACGGCTAGAACGAGATGAATTTCAGCATGAAGACGGGGCCAAAGGGGCGACGTGCTGAGTGCTAGGAGCGAGGGCGTGAGTTCTGCGTTTTGCGAGGATGTGGCGAGGAGGGGAGTGGGGGAGGTTGGACAGGGGTAGGGGTTCTGAGGGCGCTGCAGTTGGGGAGAGGCGGGCGGGGTTGAGGCGAAGGTGGATGGTTCTTGGATGAGGGTTGTGTGGATGTTGGAGCAGAGGGAGGCGAGAGGGGCTGGTAGGGCTGGGGTTGTGGGGTCCAGGATTAGCAGGAAGTCCTAGTTGTGGGCTGTGAGGTGGTTCGCGTGGGTGGGGTGATGATCCATTGCGAGGAGAGGAAAAGTAATACTATGGCTTCTGCAAGAGGTAAGACCTGTGAGGATAAAATGCCTTTCGGGAATTTCGATATGCAGAATTGAGGAGGAAGCGCAAAGTAAAAGGATACTTACTTGAACGACGCGCGCAATGGCTATTGGGGTGAGTTCTGACGATTTGAAGGCTTCGAGAAAGGCTGACGGGGACGCAACTTGAACGATTAGTACTGTAATTGTAACCATGTTGACTTCTCAATTACGTTGATGTCTTCTTTCACGAGTTGAATTACCTACCTAGATATAATCCCTTTAAGCGTGAGCGGGGAGATCTACGGAGTAAGGTAAGGTCACTTTGATGGGTCCAAGCATCATGCGCTGTCATGCATGAAGTTGTTGCAGTGGATCCCGATTTGCTGTCTTGCATCTGCCGTGCATGAGAGCAGATAGAGCACCCTGAAATTCGGGACTTACTATGAGTATAGCTATCATCACCGTAAAGAAACCTCTATACTATTTATTGAAAATCCTTACTTCTAACGTAACATATAGCTAATTTTGAATCTACAAGTTCATTTTCTATTGCCAAAACATAAGAAAATTCGATTCAAGCATGGATAGTAACCAACGCTCATCCAATATGCAAGAAATGCTACTAGGGACCCTGCTGCCTAATACACTGGAGCTAAATGTTGGATAACTCACGTGTAAGTAAATATACCCAGCTATTAAAGAGCTTGAATCTCCCTTTACCTCCCTATAAATTCTTCGCGCTCATCTCATACTCAAGCTTATCAAATTCCAATTCTAGTTTAATACATTGAAGCCACTCATCTGTGCGGAATTGAAAACTCGTCCTTGACTCCTTGGCCAGATATATCATCCTCCGTTCAAGAACATCAACTATTTGTTTTACTCTAATCTTTACAGTATCGAAGATTTGCTCGTGTTAAAATGGAAAGTACTCGGGACGTTGAAGCTGTACTGGCGAATAAAACCTACGATCCCAACGATGAACATAAACTTCAGAATCCCGCGGTAATTCAAACGTTCTCCATGAAACACTTTACAAGACTAACATCAGTTAGGATATACCTTCCGCAACAACCACAGATCCAAGCAACCCAGTTGATATTCCCCTGAACCTACCAAATACAAGTACCACATCAGATAAACCAGACCCCACCAACGCCCCAAACCAAGCACGCAATCAAGCCCCACCTCAGCCCAAGCAATTCACCCTCTCCATGTTCGAAACCCACTCACTCCTAGGCACCTCCGCACACAGCACCGTCCACGCAGCCCTAGACCTCACCACCACCCCCCCACACCCCTACGCACTAAAAACGCTCCCCAAAGCCCACCTCACGCGCCTCCAAACCGAAAACCCCACCGAGTACCAGCAGGTGCAACGACAGCTCGACATGCCGTCCACCTTCTCGCACCGGAACATCCTACGCTCGTACGGGCGCTTCGAAGACGCCACGAACATCTATGTCGTACTTGAGCTGACGCAGAAGGGGGATTTGTATAAGCGGCTGCAACTCCAGCGGCAGGACGAAAAGAATGGTGGGGGTGGGGGTGAGGGTATGGGGCCCGGGTTTCCGGAAAAAGAAGCAGCGCGGTATATCGCCGGCGTAGCGGCAGCGCTGCGGTATCTGCATGATGACGCGAGACATGTGATGCTGCGTGATCTGAAGCCGGAGCATGTGCGGCTGGGGCTGGATGGCGAGGTTAAGATCTCGGGCTTCAGGTGGGCTGTGCGTGCGCCGCCGCAGAGGCGGCGGACGGTGTGCGGGACGCTGGATTATGTGGCGCCGGAGATGTTGAAGAGCACCGACGCGGGCGGGGATGGGGATGGGGAGTATGGTGATGCGGTGGATTTGTGGGCGCTGGGGGTGCTGGTGTATGAGTTTTTGGTGGGGGAGCCGCCATTTAGGGATTGGCCGGAGGTGACGCACAGGAGGATTGAGGGGTTGGATATGAGGGTGCCGGGTTTTGTGGGTGGTGAGGCTGGGGATTTGATACGTAAGGTATGTCGTATATGTGTGGTGTTTGAGGGTGAGTGAGTGCTGACGGTTTGTAGCTTCTTGTTCTTGATCCAGAGAAACGGTTGTCGATTGATGAGGTCTTGAAGCATCCGTGGATTACTAAGTATACGGGTTCAGAGGGGAACAGATCTACTTTGCAGGATTGGGAGCTTGTGGAAGTTGAAGATAGGGCCTTGGAAGGCAAAGACTAAACTACGAATCACTAAATGATGAACTATCGGTGCCTTTCCTTTCTCATTATATTTGAACATAGTTTTCATTTCCCTCACTCCATCGCTAAGGATAGTCAAAGGATAAAGAGAATCTAGACATACTCCATTCACACCTTCCCACTCCCCCCTCTTCCAATTAAATACACACAAGTATTGCTTTAATCTCGCTAATTTCCCAACCTCCGTCACATTCACATATTCACCTCCACATCCACCTCCACCATCCCAACCCAAAAAATCAACAAAAAAGCAAAGCAAAGCACTTTTATTTATTCTACAGCCCAAAAGTAAGAAAAGATAGAGTTAAAAACACCAAAAAGGTTCAACAAGCACGCTTCCAATCGACGCTCTAATCTTGTCTACATCCTTCGGCAGCTATTACGACATTTGAGATCAGATACACAACCGCATCTGTAATCTCGTCAGGGAGTGCCAACAGCCACTACAGTGCCCGTCGGCGCTGTGGCCCACAACATCTCGTGGTGTTGTGGCTGTGGATTTTGTGCTTATTTAGGTTTATATAGGGAGGGGTGGGGGAAGCGGGTTAGCGAGATTTAATGGTTAGGGAGAGGAGACGAGGGGTATTTGCAGCAGGGACTTGGATTTGATGTTTATTTTTTGGCTTGTTTTTTTTAGTTTATGTGATTGATTGGTATAATACAGTAAAGGCAATTAATCGTACACTCGATATTCCGCTATCCACCATCCTTCTCCTCCAACACAACCTCCGTAACCTTCTCCCCCCTCCTCTCCCCATCCCTCAACAAGAACTTATACCGTCCCCCCAGCACCAGATCCTTCGCCACCAACTCCCGCGTGCGGCCTAGACTCTCGATATCGCCGATGCGCTGCAGAGTAGCGTCCAGATGGGCCTCGAAGCCCTCCTCGGTACAGATACTCCTGAACGCCCGCTGCATCGGCACCGAATCGGCGCGCACGAATGCGCTGGATGTTATGGTGAAGAGGTTGATGTGGTCGTAGTCCCGGATGAAGTCGGCGCGCGTCATGATCTGGCGTGCGATGTGGAGGGGGATTTGCGGGATGTTGTGGGAGCCGTCGGCGTTGGGTTGTGAGGCGAGTTCGGATTCGCGTTTTACGAGGGCGAGGGCTAGGACCATTGCTGCGGCCTATGTGTTACAAATCTTGTTAGTGGTATGTGGGGACTGGGTTGGGAAGTGAAGAGAGGGGAGGGAGGTGGGACGAACGGCGTATTTCTGCTGATCCATCACATCATCATCCATCTCCATGCCCAGAATCCAGCACTGGTTCAAAAACCACCTCCGCTCGACATCGATGATCTCGTCGCATGTCTTGATCATGTCCTTTGATTTTGCGACTCGGTTCAGGTACGTGAGGCGGCCTCCGACGCGGCTATAGACTTCGGCGAGGATTTCCGAGGTGGGGACTTCTTTGTAGTATTTTGCGCGGTATTTGGAGAGGGCGGATAGTGCTTGGGTTTTGGGGAGGTCCGTGACGGAGGTGACTTCCATGCGTGTTGCTAGTACTTTTAATCGTTCGTACACCCAGTAATCGTCGCTGTTGAAGACCACGGTCACGAGATTGCTGGCTGCCCATTGCTCGGCTCTTTGTTGGAGTAGCTCGAGTAGATCTCTTCCATCTTCATCGTCTCGAAGGAGGTGCACTGCGTTGATGATGAGGACTAATGGTCTGCCGACTATCTTTCGTCTTTTGAGAGCCACCTTCTCCAGCTTGTTGAAGGCACGTTCGATATCTAGAAGCGCTGTAGAATCCCTTGGACCCCTCTCGGAGAAGTACGAACCGATGTAGTCTTCGTGGAACTCAAAGTCCAGGGCTTTCCCCAGCCGGACTCTGAAGATCTCGAGGTCTGCATGTGCTTCGAACATGCTGATTCCTTCGCCGTCGACCTTCTTCATAGCATCGAGCAGCATGCTGGACTTCCCTGTCCCCTTCTCTCCTATGAGAAGATGATAGTGTCCGCGGTCAGTTCCATTAACGATTCCGTCAATCTTGACCTGCTCTTCACGTAAGATCCAGTGGGCTTCGGGCTCTTCGCTTTGGCTGGCGATCGTGTTGGGGATTTGTTTGCCTATCGCTGCGAGCTCGAGGACGGGATCGCCTGGTTCGAAAGCACCTTCCATCTTGTGCAATACCAGCCATTTGTATGACTTGTGGTAGAGGTAGCCACCGAGTCCAAATCCTGTTCCCAAGACAACTAATGATGCAAAGGCAGTGGCTGCTGATTCCAGCATTCTGGAAGATAACGAAGGCTCATTTCGGAAACTTGAGTGATTCTGAGATTTTGGTCCATCTTTGCTTGTATCGGATGTCTTCTCATCTTGTGTTCAGTCAGCCATATTCACTCCTCTTAGGACATGTCGTAAAAAATGCTCGTGTCACGTGGTTCAGCTCATCCCTCACGTGAGAGAGGCAAGCCTCGCATGGCATTCTGTCCGCAATCCTGCGGTAGACCATACTCCGCCAATGTATGTACTATAACAGGAAAACCAGTTGATCCAGATTCTAGCAATCATATGCGGAAGAATGCCTGCAGAATCTGGGGTGCATGATCTGCCCTGTCCTGTTACGCGACCACCACAATGCCAGAAAGCCAACAAGCAAAGCAAGAGCAAAAAGCAAACCAGACCGCAGCGAGCATAATGCATTGAAAAGATTCCACAGATTGCACTTACTGAATTTCTCTTCTTCGCCACCTGTAGCAAAATATCTCTGTTGTATACGCGTTACACTACGCGTTGTGGCCACGGGTGCACGCGGTGTTCGCAAGGAGGGGTTCTGATATAATATGCGCGCCGGGAATGCGGCGGCCCTCATAGTACGCGGTGCCTAATGTCTTCCAACAATGGAATGGCTGCTATTGCTAGATGTAGAAGCTAAAGTGATACTCTTTCTTTGCTCCGGTTCATTATTTGGTAGGACATTCTTGGTTTGCTATTTGACAGTTGTTGTTGTTGTCAAACTAGGTCCCCGTATCCTGACTCGCTTAAGCCCTCGTCGCTTGAAAATAAAAATCCGGATAATTAAAAATTAAACTTTTTTGCTTGAAGCCAATCAAAAGATGTACTAGGTAAGTATGCGCAAGCTAGCATGGGGGAATAAAAAAAAGAGCCAAAAGATAATTTTATAATTATCGCCTGGTATAGCAAAAAAAGTTCCCTACCCGGTTCGAACGAGTGACCTGAAGATGATTGAGATGAACTGCAATCTTCCGCTCTACCACTGAGCTAAAGGAACATTTTAATCATATTTTGTTCATTGGAGTGCTTAATTCAATATATACAGGGTATTGGTTTGTAAGATTACCTAGCGTGATCTGGCTGGGCTGGGCTGGCTGGGTCTAGATTACATCTTACACATGGACCCAATCAAATCCGGTGTTGAATTGGATTAAACTATTCGTCTTCTCCGCCTCTGTTACTTTATTTTCCTTAGAATTGGTCGCGCTATCCATTTTGTTCTGTCTGCTGTCTTGTCCAGCTTAAACTGGTCATGCCATTTCTTACCTAGGTAGCTTCCCGAAGCATGCTCTTAGTCTTTATCGCCGAGCGCGCGTTGTTGAGCGTCGGCATTTTGGTACTAGTTTTGGGTCGTCTAGCTGATATTTAGAGTGATTTATGATCTACCTGTATGATATCAATATTTCATAGATCAGCGTACACAGCTACCATGTTTGCACACGAGATCGTGGGGGTGGAGGTTGGGGGCAGGGGCAGGATGGATTATGCGCTTAAGGATAGAATCAGTCACCACAGAACTCACCACTACAAAACACACATCGCGACCCCAAAACCTCGCAAATTCTGTCACCCTCACCCATCTGTAATACAGAAGCCTACTAGATGAAAGCCGACGGACGGCTACATACCTAATTAACCCAGATTCTTCATCACGCAAACAGTCTGCCCGACGGACATGCACAGGCATAAGCACAACGAGTCCCCTCGTAAGCACAATTGAGTCTTAAGAAGAAGGTGCAGTGCAGTCAGTGCATGTGTCTTGTAACGTAACGTCGTACGACATCCTATACAATTCCAGCTCCATCTCGAGATGCCATTCCCAGGATATCCAAGCTGGCCATGCGAGGATACAGTGTAGCCTCAGCTAGATGAAGTCCCTGTCCACTGCCCGCCGGATGTCGGAGAGCAGAGTAGCTGCTTCGAGCTGGTAGCAGATTACAACGAGATGCATCACAAAAGACAGTTCAACGCGGGGTATCTTATCCGCCAACAAACGCATGTATCAGGCGATCGCTCTCGACAATAATAATGCTGCAGTCCGTACTCGTATTGCTTGTGCTGCAGAAGGATATGCCACTTGGAAAGAAGAAAGATGCACTGCATCAAGGCTTCCTACTCCACGAAGAACATCTGCCCGTTCTTCCCTCGGTGAACACTGCAGAAATCAGCCTCGCAACAACGGATAACTTGCGTTAATTCATGTTTCGCTTTGAATCTCTCTGTTCCGAGTGTGGCTCACGCACATGGCTAATCCCCGAATAGTAGGGCTGAGTGCGCGCTCTGACCGGGCGTGGAAACATGTTTTCGTCTCGTTCCTGCATCATCACCGTATGGCTTATGCAGGCAACCTCAGCTTTTGCTGCACAAGTTCTAAAGGAATCTTCTGCATAGAACCTTTCTCATGTTCGACTTCCGGCAGAGTTTGTCTATGGAATCAATAGAAACATCCTTGATGGAAGATGATTTTCAGGTTCCGACTGCGACCCATATCATATCAGGCCTGCATCATATGCATGATCGTCTCCCGGGAACATCATTCGACGTCACATACTTGGACAAGGTATAATAATATACCGGTACAGTACCGTATCAACAAAAAGAAATACAAATGATCTTCCGCCTATTCAATAATCATAATGCATGAAGTTAATGCACTGGGACGACTCCGCACTGATTAACCTATAGAACCCCCCGACCTTGCTTGATCGGAGTAATACAAGTAACTCATACTACTGTAGGTTCGTCCAAGTGGACATTTCCCATGCGAATACCGAAGAAGAGTACCCGTTGTACGTGCAGTGTTGGTTTTCTATGTATTTTCGACGAGTCTCGGTCGTCACTGGCATTCGACTCTGTCACTCAACAAAAACTCCACCTTTATCGTTTGCTTGTCGCGGATGTCTACATTCCTAGCCGTTCGGTTCAGAGATACCCAAGGACATTTAACTTGGTTACGGCGTTGGTGGGAATCCCTACGGTTCTCCCGTGTGCCGTGTCAGTAACCCGCATTCTGATAGTGACCGACTTACAAAAACCATTCCAAAGTCGTCATTTGTGGCATAGAGACATAGAATATCGAGACTCGCAGGCGGAAGACTTCGGGCTCGTTTCTCTCTATCCGGTATAGCAGCATTTTATATATAAATATACATATATGCCCACGCTGCCAGTCGCCCAGAGCAAACCTCACCTGAATCCTCAAGAGGCAACCCACAACAGATTTGAATTTGGATGCAGGGTTCATTGATTGTTAGGAGGACCAAGTTATACTCAAAAGAACACAGAAATTTGTGGTGGAGGGTTGGACTCTAACGCTCTTTGTTTTGATGGTGGATACCCCAGCTCAAAATGCCTTCAAAGATATTGTCTTCCGGGCCGACCCCAAAGACAATATTCACCGCCATGCCGGACTCGGCATCGCGCTCAACATCACGCTCGTCTACACCTGCATCTACCTCGTCTTGCGATAAACACACGACATCTCTTCCATGGATCTTGCATCATATCCTCCAACGCCAGCTATCGAGCGAGCTACCTCTGCGTATCATGTTCTCCTTCAATGCCGGTATGCTATACATATCTGTCACCCCTTGGCATGTCCAAATAGCTAACAGTTCCAACCCAAGGCGAGAAACTCCCAACCTTACAGCAAGCGCACCATTGGTGGAACTATGACACCAAAGGAAAACTGATTATCGAGTTCCTTTCCTCCTTACCGCAGAACACGCCAGCCAACGACCTCGCCGCCGACAATGCCCAGCTTGAGCAGTTCCAAAACTCTGGTTGGGGCGAGGTTGATGACATCAATGCTGTGAATGGTCCGATTAACCAATTCTTGGATGTGAGCAAGGATCTTCTGTTTGATATCGATTGCCCCAGCGAAGCGCATGGCTATCCTCTAAGTTTGGTTCGGAGAATGTCTCTGCACATTGCCTTCCCAGCGAATTACGAAGAAGCACAGTTCGATCGCGCTTTGCAAGCATTGGATTATCTTCGAGACCTGGAATGTACGAGGCGGACTGTATTACGCGAAGCTGCCATGAAACTTGGCATTAGGAAGGACAATTGGAGATATGTCCTGTCTGAAGATCAAGATGCATTTCAATGGGTAACGAAGGTTCAAAAGCAGGAGCTCGAGATCGAATCCTATCATGCGCAAGCCTTTGTAGATCTTCGGATTTGGGTATACATTCACCTCAGCTATGAAACTTGATGAATGCTAACACGTGACAGACTATGGCTCACGAGTTACAATCAGAGCACTTTTACAAACCCAACGCCTTGGCGATGCTCAACACCCTCTTTCCACCAAATCCGAAGAATATGCCAAACGACAAGATTGATGTCGAAGCATTGAAGAAATATCGCGCCACGTTCTATCACCACATTCTTGCTGTCGAGGCAAATGGCACTGGCATCGTCAAGGACTTTGTGCAACAGTTGCTGAAGCCCGAGGCAAAGCACAATTGGACATCAGTGCGGCAGAGCTTGGAATGCTACATTGAGCTCGCCGAACAAATGATCCAGCAGGCCAATGCAGTTCAAGGAGAAGAGTGGTATTCCAGGCAACAGGCCAGTACGATTAGCGGAGCCAATTCATCGTTCAACGAGCGTCGATCTACAGCCAGCAGTGCGAACACAAGCCTCGATGGTCAACTGCAATCTATATCAGGCCAGAACAGCCCCGTCATACCTGGCACGAAAATCATCACCAATCGTCAAATCCCCAGCCGCACAAAGACAGCCAGCAAATCGGCCGATACAGCAATAACTTTTCAGGCACATGCTCAATCCCCAGTCTTTGCATCAAAATCCGTCCAGCCTGGTGACACTGTTCTTCAAGGGAACCGCTCATTCAATTTCCAAAATCGAAGAACACCAGCGGCGTATCCGACGACATTTGACTCCACCATTGGTGAACCTCCTGCAAGAGCAATACCAGCTTTACCCGGTAGCAAGACAGACATCACCCCTAGTCGACGACGATTCCCGGATTTACCGCTGCGGAATACGGATGCCTATCCTCCTTTTCAACAAACACCACCTGACTCGCCTGTAAATGTTGATACGTCTCGCAGTAAAAGCTACTCGATCCCGTCCCTCAAATCCCTTACACATCCTCGAGTGGGAATGCACACACAAAAACAGATGATTCCTAGGATCCCTCTCTCGTCCGCATTTGTTCCTGATGAAGTGCCAGGCTTCCAACTTCCAAGACTCTCCAAGACTCAGCCAGGCACACCAAATGCTTCGTCGACCGAACTTAAATTCCCGCCGTTCAATTTTCTCGAGCATCCATACACAGAGCCATCTGACCCTGAGCCGCCAACGATTAAGAAAAAGACGAGCATGCAGTCAATCTTTCGGAGGAAAGAGTCAGATACCCTGGGTCTAAACCCGAATGAATCTACTGTCGCGCTCCTTCAAAACGACCCGTTCCCTAAATTTGACGAGGTGGAAGCGTTCATGCAGTCTGGGAAATCGAGCAAGCGCAACAGCAAATCCTCAAAGAAGAGTTCGAAGACTTCGGATTTGAAAAAAACGCTTGATAAGTTCGCTCCCCCGAGCTTGTCAAGGGAGACTTGGACCAGTACCATAAAAGAAGGCCAACGTCCGCTCTCAGAATCAGATACCCACAGTAAAGCCCCACCTTTGGAAGTTGATCTTCCACGGCCATCTTTGAAGAAGACTCGGAGCGCGACGGCAGGTATATTCGGCAATATTGGAAAAACATGGAAGAATCGCAAATCTTCACGAGGAAAGGCCGATTACTTGCAGGAGGAATACACTGGTCCATATGTTATGGCAGTCCCAGAAGTACCACCACATCCGCCCTCAGCACCAAGCTCGCCTACCGCAAAAATGTTTGCCACCGAACTCAATCTCCCGCCTCGCGAGACCCTTCGCAGAACCAAATCCTACGAGCATTGCCTAGTCAAGCTAAAGAAACCTTCCAAAAACAGCTCTTCGAAGGCATCTAAACCCACACCAAAGAATGTCATCGGATACCACCACCCCTTTCACCGCCCCTTTAAAGACTACCGCAACCTGCCCCTCGACCGCCCCATCACCGCAGCCAGCCTCGCCGAGCGCACCCCTCCCACCTACAGATTCCCCGGCGATCCCCTGCCTCTCGACTCAAAATACAACCTCACGCGCCACCGTGATTATGTCCGCCAAGCGCTCATCGAAAAAGCACGCGCGGAAAAGTTCGACACCGAGTTCGAGAAGCCAAGACCAGCGCCCCTGATACCGCAGGTTAGGAAGAGGGGACGGGAGTTTAGGGACGAGGCGCTTTGGGTTCCGTTTGAGATGCCGGGGGCGACGCCTAAGACGCCAAAGCAGAAACGGCGGGATGTGGATATGAGGAGGATGCCACTGCCGCCGACACCGCCGCAGGTGGTGTAGGTTGGAGCTTGTACGGAGCTGTGGGCACTAGTGGGTGTTTGCAGTAGTTGTGGGTTCTGACGTAGGATGTGGTTTGGGGGGAGTGTGGATGGATATGCATGTGGATGTGCAACATAAACTTTCTCGGCCTGTTTGTCTGGATGTGGAAGGTTGTTCTGGAGTCGGGTTTTGTGTTTAACGTGGATGTAAGGTGTTGTAATGTAGATATGACTTACGACGACCAGACAGATTGTAAGGATAAACACAAAGAGACGCAATAATCAGAGAGTGTAATGGAATGGAAATGAGCATGCAGGATGAAAGTCTACTTATGAACATTCAGATACGTGAGCGATTCTAGAGCAAATGCTTGAAGGGGACTTCTAGTATACGGGCAGGAGTCTAATAATCCAATAAGAATGTTTAATACATTTACAACAAACATCTAAATAATCAATCCGTTCATACCAAAAAGAAACGACCTACCGGTACATCACTTACCACGTGACGCGGCATTCGTGCCCCGCTGCTCAAAAGCCACCCGTGCTTTTCTTGGCTCGCGTCTCAAGAAAATAACATCGCGACTTTCCTTCCTCCCCTCAACGCGCACCGCCCCAATCCACACTCCCCGCACCCGCAATCAATGCGTGGACTTTTAACATGTTCAGCACGTTTGGCAGGGTAAGAGGGGTAATGGGCCGAATGCTAGGATCCTCGCAGCCGCCACCTGCGACGCCGACTATTAAAGATGAGCCTGCGTCGAGTAGTGTTAATGGTGGTGGTGAGTCTGAACCTTTCTGTGAAGTTGCAATTGAGATTGGATATGGGGAAAGGAACTTTGCTAATCTTGGGTGTGTGGTAGATGGGGATAGGGATGTAGAGGAGGAAGGTGGGATGGAGGGATTGGAGTTCCAGGATGCGGATGTGGATGCGAGTGTGAATGGGGAGGTGCAGGCGGAGTCGGAAGTGTCTGGTGAAGAAGAAGAAGAAGAAGAAGAAGAAGAAGAAGAAGAAGAAGAAGAAGGGGATCCGAATTCGCTGTTCTCGAGAGATGCTGCATTAGAGGATGCAAACTCCGAAGAGGACTTCGAAGACCCCAGTTCTCAGCTCATACAACCACCTCCGCCCGCGTCTCCCAAACCCAAGAAAAAGTCAAAGAAGAAGGCCAAGAAAACTGCTACGTTGCCGGAGGTTGAAGAAGACCAACCCGTCGCGGAAGAAGAAGACGAAGAAAGCGGAGAGAATAGTCGGGGTTCCAGACTTTCTGTGGACATACCAACAGGACCAATTATATGCGACAATGTGGACGTGAATCCGGATATGGATGGACAAGTTGATGGGGCGTTAAACTCGACTCAGAAGCGGGAAAAGAATGGGCGGTTTGGGAAGAAGGCGAGAACTGCTGCAAAGAAGGCACAGCGGGAAGCTGATGCGCCGATGTTGAACAGTATAGGCTCTTCGGAAAGTGTGGGAAAGGCCAGGAAGTCACGAATTAGCAAAGCCGCTGCGGAGATGGATGTGGAAAGTCAGATTGATTCTGAAAGTCAAGCTACCGATTACTCTATTCTTGCGGGTAATGCACCCATTCCACTGGAATCTACGAAAGGGAAGAGGAAAACAAAGATGCCGATAGTGAAACCAATAAGAGCTACGGTTAATGGTGGAAACATCAGCAATCATGATGCAAGTCAGGAGGAGAATTCACAGGAATATCTTCTTCAAGCTTCGAACCAGCTCCGGAATGACGCGCTCTCGTCGGCCCCTGAAGCAGATGAAAACGAGGATGGAACACCGTCACGACCTTCGAATAAGGCTCTAGGAAAGCGGAAAGCCGTCGAGCCGATCACAAACACAACCAAGAAATCTAAACGCCGCAAAACGACAGAATCAGCTGGTAGGGATCTCAGGGAGATGTTCTCCCTCCAAAGCGGATCAGAGTCAATCTCGAAAGATCAGGGCTCGCCGTCTGATCCACATGGGTCTCTTAGTGCTGCTGAGTTAGAGAAGACAGCGCGAACTCTTTACAGTCAGACTATTAGGGAAGAATCGGCGCGGAAGGTTTCTACTACGCCTATCCTTCCTCGAGGTTATGATCGGTCGGTCCCGGGGAGAAGATTCCCGACACCTAAAAAATCTTCTACGCCTCACTTTACGCCTATCAACCGCGCTCCTACAATCATACCTGGACAACGAATAGAAAAAGGACCAGTGAAGACAGTAGTGCCGGAAAGAGATCAGTCTGAGCCTCTAGAAGTTGAAGAGACAGTTGGGGATGAAGGGTCTGCTCCGCAGTCTCGATCCTCTGTCTCCAAATCGACTAAAAGAAGGAAGAAGAAACACGACGCCCCCGCCGAAGAGCCAGAGGACAGCGAGCCTGCTCGGCGATCTCGATCTTCACGGAGGCCATCAGTAGTCGAAGATGAACATAACGACGGTAAAGCATTATCTGCTCGAGAGTCCCAATCGCCAGCACCAGCAACAGCACCTAATGGCAAGCGGAAGCGTCGAATAACTAGCTATGAAGCTGAATCGTCAACTGGAAACTCAAAGAAAACTCGCACGCCTGGAGGACCTAGTTTATACCCCAAGACACCAAAGAATCCAAAAACACCAAAACCTTCAAATACTCCGAAAGCATCAGGTACCCCCGGTCAACTTTCAAAAGACGACATTGAAACCATCTCGGATGCAATTGAAAATTACAGAGATATGCATGACATGACCGATTACGAGATTAATGCAATGGTTCAGGGAAATGCTGCTGCTGAAGGCAAGGATTTATGGAAAGATGTCTACGACTTTGTCCCACATATCTCCAAACCCAAAATTGTCAATTCAGCCAGGAGAAAGTTTCACAACTTTGATGGCCGGGGAGTCTGGACGAAAGAGCAAGATGAAGAACTCCGGGACGCTCACAACTTGTACCCAGGGAAGTGGACCAAAATCAGCCAATTGATTAACAAGTTTCCCGAGGATTGTCGAGATCGATGGAGGAATTATTTGATCTGCGGCGACAAACAACGCAAAGATCTGTGGGACCACGACGAGGAGGTCAAGCTGAAAAGTGCGGTTAAGGAAAGTCTCGAAACGATTCGTGAATTGCAGAAACAAGACAAGACTACGCGCGATAAGCCTGAAGAAACCCTGATCAATTGGGCCCACATCAGCGAGGCTATGGATTATACCAGAAGCCGAATACAATGCGCCGCTAAGTGGAAACAACTGAAGGAGCGACACGATTCATCTGATACCGAGGATGTACCTCTGGATGATGCTCCCGTTGATGCAAACCCGTGGCGTGCCCATCAAGCTGAGGAAGCTTCCAGAGCGATGAGTGCTCCAAAAAAGCTAGAAGTTCTTCGCGCAATTCGCAACAGCGAAGCTGGCAAGGAACGAAAGGTTCCTTGGAGCAAAGTCAAGGAGGAAGTTAATTTCGGCGGTAAAGCGCTTGCTCTGAAGGCCCTCTTCAAAAATCTGAAGAAGCAGATACCTGAAAACAGGGAAATGCGGTTCCGGAAAATCCTCGATTTTCTGATCGAGAAGTTCGAAAATTCAATGCCAAATGAGCCCGAGGATTTTGCAGCAATGGATCCATTGCCTGAGAAGAAACGAAGAAACAGCAAGCAGAAGCGCAAGAGCACTGCATCGAGCGCCAGGGTCTGTGAAGACGAGAGTGATAACGGTGAGGGACCTAGTGATTCCTCCAGGCGACGTACGAAGAGGGCTTCGAAGTCTGCCAGTGAGGAAGTGCAGATTGAGGATCCCGAAGTTGATAACTCTGGCAATGCCGAAGGCCCTGGTACTACATCCGAACCACAAACGTCTTCAAAGCTGAGCTTGAAATCCAAAGCGAAATCAAGATTACTTAGCCAGGAGCGTAGTGCGGAAAAGCCCAAGTCCAGGCTCGCTGTAGTGATCCACTCCCACAGAAAAGCAATGTCCAAGCCCGCTAGTGAGGATGAAGTCGTTGATGAGCCCTCCCAAGAACCCGAAGCTACGCCAATGCCTGCCACGAGAAAAAGCAAGTCTAGGTCCAAGAGTGACAATTCCTCAAGGAACGAGAGAGGAAGGTCTAGGCCTACGAGTAACGAGGGCCCTGCCGAAAATGGAGACGACTTTGAAGTGCCTAGCCTTGTCTCAAGGAACCATAGAGGGAGGTTCAAGTCTAAGAATGACGAGTCTCCTGCCCAAGAAAGAGATGATTCTGAGGTCCAGCACGTTCTTGTAAGGGACGATAATGGCAAGTTTAGGTCCAAGAGTAACAATCATCCGGGGAACGAGAAAAGGAAAGTCAAGTCCAAGAGTAACGGGCCTCTATCCGAAGAAAAAGAGGGCTCCGAAGCGCAACACACTCCCATAAGGAGCAAGGATGGAAAGTTTAAGTCCAAGAACAACAATTCTTCGGGGAACGACAAAGGGAAAGTCAAGTCGAAAAGGAACAAGTCTTCATCCGAAGATAGAGATAACTTCGAAGTGCAAGATTCTCTCCCAAGGAGCAAGGATGGGAAATTCCAGTCCAAATCCAAGGAAGTTCGCAATCCCATCTTAGACGAGGCTACCGTGGGTGCCGCGGAGGAATCCCACGATGGTGGGTCTTCGGTTACTACCAAGAAACGCCGCCAATCCAAATCAAAGAAGACCAGCCCTCCCGAGGAGGAAGACGTCAATGAGGAGCAATCTGATGGCCATGAGGTGCCGACCACCCTGAAGCGACCGAACTCAAAATCCAAGAGTGCCGAATCCAGCGAGGAGCAAGACATCAACGAAGCAAGATCTACTCCGAAAACAACAAAGAAGAAACTTCGGGAACGCATGAAGCTCTCGGGTGAAAGTCAGAGCCAAGAATCTACAAATGGAAATCAAGCTTCTACTCAGGATACCAATAACGATTTGGAGACGGTTCTTTCGTTCCTCAAAAATGGCAAGGGAAAATCTCGGAAAGACATGGGCCCTGAGCCGAATCGAGCTACGGAGGGCGACGAAGAGCCAATGGCGGCAGCCAGCGATCACGAGTTTGACGAGAACGTTGATCAGATGGATGTTGATAATGACGAAGACGAGAGTATTCTTAATGAAGAAGAAACTGTCAACGCCCACATATCCGATGCCAACGCGGATGAAATGGATTTAGACGAAGACCACGCAGATGCCGAAGGCACTCAGATAGATTCGGATTCTATTTCTGAGCAAGAACAGGAAGAAATTAGAGACCACTCCCTTAGTGTGGACCTCAATGCTCCGCCAAACGATGGCTCTGACGATGAGGAATCCAGTAACGGTAACGCTAGAGAGCCGGCGAGCTTTGTCAACGGTATGGATCACGATTCCAAAGAAGTCGACGTGGATCGGGATCTTGCGAATGAACTCACCGAAGAAGAGCTAGAAGACTTCGAAAGGCGACATCCCGCAAGTGACTCGGATGAAGACAAGGCGGAGTTGGAGCCAGAGCTCGCAAATGGCGTTGACCATGAAGAATCGGACGAGGACCTGGAGAAGCAATCACCGAGAAGTGACTCCAACGAGGCGGAGATGGAACCACGTGGCGCAGGCGATACTGACCAGGACGATGAGGACCATGAAGATCAGGACGATGGGGATCAATCCCCAACTAGTGACTCTGGTGACTCAGATGAAGCAGAGATAGAGCAACCTCTCACAAATGGCCACCAATCCCACGATGATCTTGAACCTCCCACCACCGGCGAAAATCTCGAAAATCCAACTCCTCGCTCCAATGAAGAGCAGCTAGCACAAGACCTGGATGATGAGACTTCAACAAGCGGCTCTGACACCGATTCTGAATCTGAATCTGAACCCGAATCCGAATCCGAAGACGAGGCTCAAGAACAGCACTCCCCTGTGGTCACAAACGGTTTCCACCGTGGAAGCCCAAGCCCCGATATTCAACACAAAAACCATAACCTCGATTCCGGCCGCGAAGATGCTCACTCTCCACCCAGAGGCCCAAGTCCAAGTCCTGACCTGGACACACCCAAGGCAAACGACGGGCGACGACGGACTGACCGCTCCCCCGCTACATTTGGCCGATACACGGGGAGGAGGAATCGCTTTTCCCGTTCACCGTCTGTTAGTTCGGGCTCGGACAGCAGCATTCCTGCAAGAGTAGATAGGAGGAGGGACATGAGTCCCGAGGGGAGTGTTGAGTTGTGATTACTGATTACTGAGTTTTGCTTATAATACCCTTCTTAATTATCTACATTGCAAAAAGCTTTTTCCAGGTTGGAAGCGGGCGTGGGGCTGAATGTATGTTGGCATGGAATAATAACGGCATGGCATACAGAGGTGCTGGGATGGAAACGCACATAGCATTCACGGTCTATCGCCGAATTTACATATATGAACCACTCTTGGCCCCTATTTTTCATTTCATAAACGTATTTTCCCATCCACAACAATAGGCCAGATCAATCGATGCAGGAAGACCCAATTCCTATATCTTCGATATCGACGCCAAGATTACGGCATTGGCTGTTAAACTCCAAGCCTCCGTCCAGTGCGCCAGAAGCGGCGTTTCTCTCGTCAGCTGCTAGCTGCTATTAAATGGTTTGATGGAGTTTCTATGACTGAATTGAATCTAGCATATCATTTCTTTAATTTTGTTCGCGATGCCGCAGAAGTTTTCTGGGGTATTTTTGGTCTTGTGATGTTGGTTTGATACATGTCGTTCCCAGTAGGTGTGTATGGGTCATGCGTGTGTGTCTGTTACGCCTGAGTGACGAGTTGATATGAAATGTGGGAGGCTGGTATTAAAGAAAAAAATGTCTCGTGAGGTTTTAAATTGCATGTGTCTGCATGTTGGCTGAGATTGGATGGTTTGGATTGGATTGGAGCACATGAATGAAGTGCGGTATGCTTCCTAGTGGATCTCAGGTACTTCGCATCAGTTAGGGTTCATTCAGGATATCTACAAAGCCCAAGCTTACTTAAGTAGGGTAGGCTTGGGTTGGGTTGGGCAGTTGCTCTACCCAACCCAACCCAACCCATTTCACACGCTGGACCGTTCATTCACCCAATTAATGTGGTTTTATGGAGTACGGCTGCGGGTGATGGTTGGTTGGTTGGTTGGTTGGCAAGCAGATATTGTTAATAGCCATTCATCGTTGGACACATTTTTGGTGGGAGAGAGAGGGGGGTTGAATAGGATGGAATGGGGGGTATTGGGTGAGATGGAGGGAAGGGGAGGTTGCGCTGTTATGCATGGTAGAAGGGTTCTTTTTTTAATTTACTTAACTTTTCCTTGCGGCTATAGTTAATTCCTGCCCTGCTTTCGCTGAACTTTGCATTTTCTTTTCTCTGATTTTCTTGCCTTTTTAACTTTTTGTGGTATGTATCGATGCTTGGGTCGAAGAAACCTCCCTTTGAGATTTCTAAATATGAAGGTCAATCTGCTTATACCTTACGGGCTGAATAGATTGCGGCTTTAGTGGTGTTGGTCTATTTATTTGAAGGTTGGGGTTGGAATTGGTGGGGGTATTGCTTCTAGGAAGTATAGTGAAGGTTGGTCGAGGATTTGCTTTGATTGATACAGCAGGCTGTACTTCTCGTCGCTATTCCTCTCAACGCTCCGGGTTGCAGCTCCGTCCCGCAAAGTTTTGTCGTCAAGACTCCCAAGTCGCTCTTTGCCGTTGTGCTGTCGATAGTGGTTGATTGCAAGCACTAGTACTATCACAGCGGGACGCATTGTTTGACGCTTGAATCTCAAGGGCTTTCAAAAGTAAGTGGGACATTTTGGTTCTAAGACTCTGTTCCAACTCACATATCAACACTTTAGGTTCTTCCTCGATGCTTTCATCAGTCGCTGTAAACGTATCGCCATATCATTTGCTTTTCTCTGACAGGAGGACCTGAGAACGCAGCCAGTGAAGATTTTCGATAGAGAAAGCACGTCGAATTTGCCTTATCCGTGAGCTGGCGACACAATTCATGCCATAACGGCAGACGCGTGCTAGAGAGATACATGAACGTTATATACACCGAGGCCCCGATTGATGCGTCTCTTTGATTGTATCCGCTATCACCAGACGCCGGAGAACATACACTGAGTCAACTCCGAGGCCATAGGCTCGGACTACCATGGATGTACAGAGTACCTAACGTTCACGATCGAGACGGGCAGCGGCTATTCTGGTACGCGCGGAAGCCAAACACGAGTAGGGCTACTGCAGCATCCGGCTGCAATATCATCGGATATGAGAGCTTCCGCGGGACCATTGACGAGGAATCAAACGATGTTTTTGCTGAGGAAACTAGCATCCTTTCTCTGCAGAGACGTCTAATTCAAAATCTCTCTAAATCCTTCGGATCTGACCCTCTCCACGGCAGATTGTTCCCCAATATCGACAGCATATGCAGGCCCACCAAGAATCGATAACCGACTTGTCGCTCTGGGACACCCCTGTGGACCCTAGTCAAGTTCGAACTTCGGAGCATGTTGTAAGCATAGCAAGTCCGGAATACATCCGGATATCTGATGTTGGGGTATCACGGCATCCTGCGAGGTGAAATGTGTTATCGTTAGTGCCCAACACTTATCCCGAACAACTTCCAATACCGGTTCACGCATCTCGTTTGAGTGTTCCGCGTGGTCATGCGGTCAAACCTCTTGTGAGACAATCTCATACGCAGCAATCACGAAGTACTGCATCTAGTTGCATAGAGCAGGGACTCGCTCCCCTTCAAGACGCCCCAATTACTAGGAACATTTAGACTTTCACTCGTAAGTTATTTCTTTTTGCGTATAACTGAATTGAACGGATGAGTATACACTAACATACGATAAGATGGTCACCAACACTTGTATTCTAAGAAAATTGATCGAGACGCAATTATGAAATACCTCAATCCCAAGGAACCAATGACCATGTGTCCTGTTTTGCCACACAGTCCGTCCTACATATACTAATCATTCAGCCTGTCCCAGACTCAATGATGGCCCCCAGTGTCCTTTTAACAAGCGCAAATACTACCTTCCTTAGACTCATTTTCGACCTCATCATCAGTTCTGGTCTTTGGTGGTCGCTCATTGCTCGTTTGATGAGTTTCCTTCGTCGTCCTCCACCTCCTCCTCACTATTCTCATCTGGGACTTGAATCCTGGGTTGTTGCTGTCGAGTTTCCGCGGCTGGCGCGTTCTGTAAAGAAAGGGGTGTGTTTGATTGGATAGCCTGTTCAGATGCTGCTCCGTCTGCCTTCTGGGCCTCGGGTGGCGAAGGTACAGGCTCCTGGGCATAAGCCATATCCCGGTATCGGTGGGAGTCGGCGATCTTTTGAGAGATCTCGGAGTCGGAGAGATCTTGGAGGGCATCTGGAACGAGGCTAACAATGTTCGCGGCGTTTATTTCAGGGTCGACAGTCCGAGGTATTGCTGATCTTGGAACCAAAGAACCAGGGAACGCACTCTTGTACGAGCTCGAGGCGAGAGTGTAGTTCTGGTTACTGGGATCCATCTTCAGCTCAAGAGATTTTTCCTTGATGTCGAGCGGGCACAGTTGAGGATCGATAAAGGTGGTTCTCGTTACGGTTGCCGATGACATAGGTGAAGGCTCAAGTGGCGAGTGGCTACCAAGGGAACTCTCAGTCTCTTTATGAGCCGTGTGATCAGCGAGAAACTTACCAGTTATCACTGGATGTGGCGCCCTGCTCACTCGTCACCAAGGTGGCGCTTTCACAGCCTTGTTCCGTGAGGCTCCCTTCTGGGCTCTCTTCTGGCGAGGCTAGTAACCTTGACTCGCTCTCGGCTTGTGACAACGGTTCGCACTCCATATCATCATTGTTGATCCTCAACTCAGTCGCCGGAATCCAGCCTTCCATCGAACTATTGGGTTTCCTTCTGCTCATTTTCCTGCGGATTAGGGGCAATAATGGCTTGGGCGCTGACAGAGGCAAAGCTTCCGGGCACCATCCCAGTATGATGTGCCGTGAAGTCTTTGTTGGAAGGTGGCAAGCGGGATGGTGATGGAATATATACCCTCAGCATCTTCCGGGCGTTACTAGAGGATCATGGGACTGGGTATTTGTCCAAGAGGGAAATTTACTCCAGCATTGCCAACAACACATCAACATTGCACATCTTCGTCGACATTTCACTTCTACGCCGATAATGTGACAAGTCGAAGCAGATCTATGAGGCTTCCACACCGAGCGTGCCCGTTGCGGCATTGCTGACAGGTACCGAGCAGGGGGGCTCGGCCGAGTGTGACCACGGCCACTGATATGCCAGCCCCAACTTTCACCTTTACGGGGTATTGACGCCATCGCCACGTGTCGATAATGTTTTGATCTTCTCGAACAAAGCGGACAGGGCAAATCCTTGACTAAATTCCCCAAGATATTCTGGACCCTGGCTGGTGCAGGGGTATTACCTCTTCTCCGGAACGAACTTACGCCACTCGGGAAAAAGCAACTTCGCATTATCGCATCTCCAAAAAGCGATAATCTTTTCTCCTCGAGTGCATTCCAGCCAGGGTTTGGTAGCTTGGGGACGTCTTGGTCTTTATGTGCAATGGGTTTTCAGCAATTCTTGACGATCATTGAGCAAGGCGGCGAATCAGACTTAGGAGGTGGGTTATTCGAGGTCCTTGACGTTAGATCTTGAGTCTATCTTCAGTGAGGCGTGGAATTCGTTGGATCGTATGATTTGCAACTCTACTCGGTGAAGTTCTCCCGTTGATCCCCTCCAACTTGGTTTTGCCTTGATCTAGGCAGCAATGATCTACTCGCCAATCGTGTCTGACACATCTGCAGCCTGATGTTTTGGCATGGACGGACAGATGGGCGTTAATCAGATAAGATCACAGACTTTACTGTAAAGCTGCATTGCACCAAGCTCCCCCCGCTTCCCCGCACTGTGCCGTATCCGAGATGGGTTCACTCCCCTTTTCAGCAAATAGCACGTGACATGCTCCTAACTTGCAGAATATTACCTCCAATACGGGCCTCTTTTATGTTAACTCCTATAGTGTTATGCGGCCTTCTCCACCAAAGCCCAATGCTTCTTATGCTAGGTGAACAAAAGCGGCACTCACTGTGGTTGACGTTTAATGTCCCACGCCAGCTAGCACATTATAAATCAGTGCCGCTTTTTCTATCCACCGCAAGCCTCCCTTCTTCTTTTTGTGGAGACGGCAGTAAAACAATATAGGAGTTAAGCAAGCAATCATTCATATTTAGAGGTAAGACCCGACAGTCAGTATTGTATACCCACTGACAATATTTTCTAATGAAGAAGAAATACATATCACGCAGTTCCACCCCCCTTGCCAAAGCTTTGCCAAAGCCAACTCACGACTGAGCATTCTGAAAGCAAACCAATCCGTTAAAATTCAAGGCTTCCTCGTAAAAATTCCAATGCGGACATATCTGTGTCTACCGGAGCAACGGTCCCCTCCACTGGATCAAAGTCATCCTCAGCGGCGAGAGCATGAGAAGGGTCATCGAGATCAAGCGCATAGCAGAACCAGTGGGAGCTTCCGACTCGCCGAAAGCCAAGCGATCTGAAGAAACGTATAGCTCTGTCCTCGTTGGCCTTAAACAAAGCCTTCTTCTCTTTATCTTGAAGGGCACAGTTGTAAGATGAGTCCCACGCCGCCGCTGCTTCTGTAGCCCATGCGAAAACATACTGCACAAAGTTGTCTTCATCCGAACAGTGTTCATGGGACAGCAACGCCTTGAAAAGACTCCTTCCCATACCCTGACGTCGGAATTCCATGTCTACCAGGATATCTTCAAACACAACGAAATTCCCTATGCCCAGCAGTGGGCCCCATACTCCAGAGCCTTTCGTATCTGGGTTCGAGATCCTTTTTGATTTTACATATCCGTTTGGATTCAACAACGTATATGCGAGATTGGCACAGTCAGCACTCGGCTCGTCCATCACCCCATACAGCGAGGCCCCAAGAAGCACAATCTCCCGCCTATCCACGAACCTCCCTTTGAGGATACCAATGTCTCGGTTACCTCGCCTGCACGCAACGGTGATTGCATTGACATAATACCCCTCGCGATCGTAGTTGGCCTTGTATTCGAAGCCGTCGACACCTTTGAAAATCTCCCCATCCACGTTGACCACCGTCTCGTATCCATCATCAACAGAACTGTTCGAATCCGATTCCGCGTCCGCTATGTCACGGTCTTCGGTTGTTTCGCCCGTACCAAGATTGGCAGCAGATGATACCATGTTGAGTCTGTGCTGCTCGCAGAATATCAGGATTCGAAGGAGGATCTTGGGAGGGAGGCGCTGGACTGCAAGTTCTGCAAGCATTGTTTCAGTCAGATTTCCGCGAGCTGCAAACTCCGCTGCCCGTTTGGTGAACGCTTCAGCTTCCGCTCTATCTTCCGCTTTCGTATTAGACCTGACCAAGAGTGTATCCATCGTTTGGGAATAAATTTTCAGTTGACTTGAAAAAAAGTTGCTGCAATCTGGCCCGATACCTCGCGAAGTGAAAAGAGAAGTCTCGAAGGGAGGTTGAAGCTGGGGTATCTCATCCGTCTGCTTAAAGCAAAGCGTTTGGAAAAATGGTGAAGCTCGGGCTTTGGATCTTCCGCTGGGAGTGATGATTGTAGGAGAAATAAATAAGAGGAGAGAGAAACGTGCAAGGGAAATGGAGGTGTGCAAACTGTGTCTAGTGTGAGACCCAAGTTGTAACGTGACAACACAACCTTTCTACGAATTGGGTCCCGATCCTGTATCTTATTTGCACAAATCGCCTAGTCTCTTCTGATAAATCAATCACTTTAATTCAACAGAGTAGTTTCTGCGGATTGTCCTTTTGAAATTTGTTATGTGACTCTTATAAGGCCATCTGACCCAACTCTACTATCAAGAGTTCAGTTCCCAGGGCTCGTCTTTCAATAATAGTAGGCTTAAACAGCACGCTAAGGGGCCCCTCCCCCTTATTTAGAGGTATATTTTTAACTATAAGCTAGCTACCTTTTTAATGCATAACTTAATATTTAATTTCTAGGATCCTTATACTATTAGAAATTAGTCTCTCAATTTAGAATTAAATTATATTTAGATATATAGGTTTAGGAAGACTAGAAAGCGTAGGAAAGTAGTAATTTTCTAGTGTTAAAAGTTCTAAGCGTAGCCCGGGACTTAAAATACACGCAAAGTTTGCAGGCAGACTTAAAAATACGCGTAGCGTGACAACTTGCTTTCCTATGACAACTTGCTTCCCCCACTAAGGGGGAGGGGCCCCTTAGCGTGCTGTTTAAGCCTACTATTATTTTTCAAAGAGACGTTGTCAAATAAAACAAGCTGAACCTCTATAATAGCTTTCGCGGCACTGCCAATAGTGGTGAACACTTCTGCGCCGAAATCTTGTGCGATTCGTAATGCTGCTTAACCTGCTCCGCCAGCAGCTGACTGATTAAACATAACTTCATCTTGCTGAAGGTTTGTGATATCGACAAGCGCACAATAGGCTGTTACCGGCAACATGTGTACATGCAGTGCTTCGAATGTCGATAGTGGAGAAACGTGGCTTGCTCTCTGATCGTGTCCTCTTAAGGGGCTATAGTGGAAGTCGTCGCCATCTTTATATAGATTCCTCTCCACCTCTACCACGATATTGCATCCATCAGAAGATTCCATCTATATCCGAGTCATTGATTTGAAAAATAATTAATATAGGCATTATAGATGACCAAGTAGTTCCATTTTATACTTACGGTTATATGATATCGGGCCCAGCATGCGGCAGAAGCGATCCGAATAACTGAAAGTCATCCTGAAACCCTACTCCTGCGTATAGCAACCTATAGGAACATCATCAAGCTTGCTTGTGCCGGAATCGCCGCGTGCACTCTAGAATGCGAGAAGCCTCATTGCTTCGTCTCGCCGTTGTATCCAAGCCTTTGCATCCCCTCGCATATCTTGAGGCCGCTTTCCGAAGTCCCATTGAAACATGTCCCGCCACCAAATATAATGGATGACCACGCCTTGCGCAATTGGTGGTATTGGCTGGAGAAGTCACACAGCTATATCTGCAGCATTGTCGCTGTCTTCCCATAGTTCTAGCGATGAGCCAGAATAAGTAGATTGCTTGTCCCTTCGCAGAAGTCTCAGCGTGAAATCGTGGTGTTCTTGTGGAACGCCTGCCATCTGTAAATCTTCTTCGGTCCATGTTATGGTATGCTTAACAACTCGAGAACTGGCGATTTTGATTTGGCTCCTGATATGTTTGTCGATAGCTAATGTGAGTCACGCGCTAAATTCGATCGCGTTGTGTAATGTGGGTTTGAAAGTTAGTATTACCTATTAAGATTGAAACAACATATCATTAGGAACTTAGATGGATAGAAAGGTGGATGTAGAGGTCTAGAAGATCTAAACCTTTATTCTTGCTTCTTTAGGAAATCTTCCACCACTTTTCCCGCTTTCTCTAGTAGTAGACTACCAGCATTCGGAATTTTGTAATGATCGATGACCCTTTCGGTCTGATAAGCAGCCAAGATAACGTGTGCACCAACAAGCGGCAGCGCGCTCTCATTTCCTAAATACTCTGGACCACATAACTTGATGAGGTCGGCGTCCAGCTCAGCAACCAGAGCACGCATCATTTGAATGGTTTGCTCGTGCAGAAGGAAATAGTCCAGCCTCAGCTTCGGAATCTCGACTGGTAAGGAAGCCCGTAGAGATTGCAAAAGTTGCAACGGCGACAATCGCTTTGAAGTCTTCCATTCGCGGCGTAAAGCTTTACCTTGTGGGTTCGCGGCCAGTTCAGCGTCTCTAGCTTGTTCGTTGAATAGCTCTTCGATGTTGCTCATCGTGAATTCCATCGATCCATCGAAGGGTAGGCCTTGACGAAAAAACTCCCCTAAGACCGAAGAGTTTTTAAGTCCTCGAGGCCCGTTCTTGGAAAGCACGGGCTTGGAAGTTCGACGATTGCGAGCGAACTGTTCCGGGGAGTATCCTAGGACCAATAATACCTGCTTAGCGCAATCCTGGATGTTTTTGGGTCTGCCACCCAGGAATATGCGCTCTTCATGATGAATAGCAATTAGCTGTTCTATCAAAGGCCATGGCGTAATGAATTTCTCTTGCTGTTGAAGGGCGTTGTAGAAATGAGCGGGGTATATGGCAGAACCCCAACTGTTGACCATGGAAGATCCCACATACTGTGTCTCTAGAATAGTACGGAACGCAAGCAAGCCGCATAATATCGGTTGTCGTTTGTACAGATAGAAACGCTCGCTTTCACCCGGTGGTGATATGTTCTTTTCCTGGTAAAGTTTGACTTTGAGAGGGAAGATAATATCCTTTAGGATCCACTTTTCCACATTCTCATAGAATTTGCGTTGATTGTCTTCATCTACTTGAGGCCACGTGGATGGGCGAGTCAGTCCACGAGAAAATGCAAAATGCCTATCCAAGGTGCGCTTGGTATTATTGCCAATGTCTTGCAGATCTTCAAATGTACGGTCGATGCTGCCTCTCAAAATGTGATGGATGTCGAGAAAACAAGTGGTCGCGAAGGTAAGCCAAATTGGGATCTCTTTTGTCTTGACCATTTGGCAGACTCGAGTGAGTTCATCCTGGGAGAAAAGGGTAATATTGAATCTCTCAATAAGTGCAAACTCCGGAATTAGTTCATGTAGAAGAGTGAAATCTTCCATTTGCTTCTGGAGTGTACCCATTCTAGTGCGGTCTGCGCTAGGATTATAGGGCCACGAGAGGCCTTGTTTTGCAAGGGGAAGTGCTCCTGTTATTATAGAGGCGCATGATTTGTCGAGTAAGCGGTGTACCGGGGCGAAGCTCCATTCTGCTATGCCACCAAGTTTCAGAATCGCATCATCTGCAAGCTCTTCTCTGTAATGCCGTTTAAGCACTACACGAAGGCTTCGGGATTCTTCGAGACTGGGAAACGCGGATAAGCTTTCCTTTTGATTTCGGATTGCTAATCTGACGAAGTTGAAGTTAGAACATGCATGTTGCAACTGCCTCTTTGGAAGACTACTTACTGAAAGGCAGTGTTGGTAGTTATAGCAGCCGTGACAAGGTCAATTTCGCCATTCTTATAGTCAAGCCATAATTCTGCCACGTAGTCTCGCAGCCGCCATAAATCATCGAAAAGACAGAATATAGCAAAAGTCTTCTCTTCTTCCACATCTTGACTATTTTCGGGGGTTTCGAGGCGATAGACAGGTTGTGAGACATTCGGCACAGCAGTAGTGGCACCCACGTCGTCTTGTTCGGATGGTTCCTCAACGTCAAGCACTGCAAACCTGTTTTCAAGATGCTCAAAAATATCTTGAGTGGGCCTCGAATCTTCTGGCTTGGTAGCACTTTCAGCATTGGTTGTCGCAAAGCGAGGCTGCAGAGCCTTCATAACCTGCTCCATCAACGAAATAAAATAAGAGTGTGAATGGTTGGATTGAGCCGCCTCATTATCTGGTGTCTAACTCTTATAATATTCCGCGCATCGTTTTCGTGCAGACACGGCCCTAAGGCCAGCACGAATAATGTTCACCGGAACCAAGACCACAGGATCCTTCGAGTCTACGATCGCGATAGCAGATGGCAAGAGGTCTTTCAGGCTAACCAGGCTATAATTCACACTCTTCTGAGACGTACCCGTCGCATCCGAAGACGAAGCTGGTTTGGAAGATTCAGTTTTCTTTGCTTCCTTACGAGCCTTGCCCTTCAAGCGGGGCGTCTTTGTCGGAGGAATTGGTGTGGTTGTTTTCACTGTGGTAACGTAGCCACATCTCTGGGCATTCTCCGAAAGCCATCTTACGAAAGTTGATGTGTCGTTTTTGTACCGGTTGTAGGTACCGTCAAGGAAGCTTGGTAACATCCTATTAAACGATTTCAGATCAAGAAACCCAAGCATGGTGCACCACGCTCGCAAGAAGACTTACGCTTATCCGTAAATATCCTGGTCAAATGAGTTAGTGGAGGCTGCTTTATTCCATGTACCAAAACAAGAAGAATCGGCTCAGATAGTTTGTGATGAGCGGAGGCAAGAGGTGAGAACTTGTTTTGCTTAGTAAGTTCTGTCTAAGCTTGTATTAGTCTAGCTGGTCTCTTTGATATGTTAAGCGAAGCCCCTTTCTATAGCACTCAAGATACGTGACTAAGTACCTGTGAGGAAACGTATAAGAAGGGTGAAGTAGTCTCTAGAGATCTAAGTGAGAGAAGAGGAAAGCCTCTATATATAGACTATAGCGCATAGCCTAGACCTGTAGCCTATAAGGTATAACATAGACTAAGAGCCTGGAACAAGAGCCTAGAACCTGTGACCCACAGGGCCTCGAACACCCACAACGTTACATCACGTGACATAGAACGTGACCCAGCTTCCATATTCTCTGCGACTGCATAGTAGCTTTGGTTTACTTCGTAGAACAAACCTGAGTAGCGACGAAAATGATAGTACGAAGCGCGATTAGAACTGAGGGTGTGGTGCCAGATGTCCTGGTGGCACTGTCGCCCAAAGGGGATATTCTTAGCAATCCCTGGGTTGGATAAAACCGTATAATATTGAAATGTTGGTGGCTGTATTGCTAGGCCATGATTGACCGCCGGAAACGTAGAATTGGGTCGCTAATTTACACACTGTCCAGGATGAGAATTTAGTGCAAAGTACCCGTACTATGTATATTAACGGAGGGCGACGACTCAAGGCCTGTACGCGGTGCCCTCTACGAACCTGTGGATAAGCTTCTGCTTGTCCTGAGGATTGAGTAGCGTGGTGACCTTGCTGTCGCCACGTTGCAACACAATCCTAGAGCTAAACTTGAGTCACAACTAGCGACCCTATAACTACCTTAATAATGTCTGCGGCGCGCTAAATAAAGATGGATCTCTAGGAGAATATAGTCTCTAAGAAGGCTAACTATAGTATATATACTATAAGCTACGCATAGTACTATATCTTCTAGCAGTTTAGTTATAATATAGAATAGTAACTATAATATATACCTTTTATATACTACTTAGGCCTTATAACGCAAGACGACTAATCTATAATAAATAGCCTCTCCTTCTCTCTCTCTAAAAAGTAATACTCTTATAACTAATATATAAATAATAAAAGAAATAAGGCGGATACTATAGCTACCTCTCTAGCTCCTTATTTGTTACGAACGTGACACGTGACCAAGGGACCTTAGGCTCAATGTCCAGTTGGAAGGACATAGTAGAACCCTTGGGAGGAACAGTTTCCTTATAGTATGAATGGTCGCACCGTAGGCCTGGTGGCCCATGAAGCGACCCAAGGAATTCACGGGATGTTGGATCACGTGATAAGGGATCATTGAGGATCATACGGGATCATGAGGAACCCTATGATCCCCTATGATCCCCTATGATCCATGAGGACGAAGGTTCTATATAAGACTGGGTCGTCACCCATTAGATAGGAGCTTCGTGCTCAACTTCAAATAGTATTCTACAATATCAGTTTATTGCCTTATACTTAGTAACGGACTACACTTCCAAGTGTAGCAACCCCGTGTGATACATCGACAGAG